>BKCP01013736.1:1008720-1037993 GCA_008636005.1 Striga asiatica | reverse complement strand
GNTTATGAATCACTATTCATCTCTGCCTTGGCCAAGGACTTTGGATTAATAACTATGAAACACATAGGAAATTCACTTATCTTCATAAGTGTCGAATCCTTTATTGGCCACTAACAAACTTCCATACATATTAACATAATACCCAACTTATCCTTTTAAACGATAGTGCTAGCTACCAAAAAGATAAATCAAACTAAAATGTAATATGCACAAAGTTACCATTGTGCCTCAAGTCTTAGGATTAGTCATGTACTATTGTAACATGAAAATTCTTATTCGACTGAATAAATTCTTCATTAAGAATTTTCATACGGTCATGTTCAGTGAACTTGTTCTCTAACAAGCACCCACATAAATGTACTTACGTCTTACGCTAATGTTGATGGAATGCAACATTCTTGTCCAACAAGCATACAAACTATGTGCAAGTCTTTTATAGATTATTCGATATCCCATCTCGAAACATCCATCGACTTGGAACTGTATTTAGGATCACGGCTTTCAAGGTATGTTCCATGATCACCATCTCTATGCGCAACCATACCTTATAACCATAAGTGATCTAGGGATTTTATCTTAAGTGCAATTATAAGATAAATGCTTTCTCTTAAGATAAAGAAATGCCTTATTCATAATATAATTCCAATAGACTGTATTTACAAGTAGAATACGTCCAATTAGATTGGAACGCCGGGTACCCTACTCTAACATAAACAACACCACTCCTAACCATAAAATGACTTTTCTCCCAACTCAAAGTTAAATTAAACTCAATGCAACGTTCAAGGACACAAGATAAATTATGGAGACAATGAGTAAATGAATCACCAAAGATAGAAAAGTCATCCATAAATACATGTAGGCAGTCCTCAAGCATATCCGAGAAGATGGAGAACATGCACCTCTGAAATGTCCCCGGTGCATTGCATAGGCCAAAGGGAATCCGTCTAAACGCAAAGGTGCCAAAGGGGCACGTGAAAGTCATCTTTGGCTGATCCTCAGGTGCAATGGCCACTTGGTAGTAGCCAGAGAGTCCATCCAAAAAGCAGTAGAACTGATGGCCCGAGAGACGGTCAAGGATCTGATCAATAAACGGCAACGGGAAATGATCTTTCTTTGTCACCGCGTTCAACCGCCGATAATCAATGCACATGTGCCACCTGGTAGTGATTCGGGTGGGCACCAACTCTTTCTTATCGTTCTCGACCATGGTTATGCCTCCCTTCTTGGGCACCACATGAATTGGGCTGACCCACTCACTACTCGCCACTGGATAGATCAACCCTTCAGAGAAAAGCTTCAACACCTCTTTCTTGACTACCTCCATCATATTCGGGTTTAGCCGACGTTGGCTATCCCGAAAAGGCTTGGCTCCCTCCTCCAGAATAATCTGGTGCATGCATGTAGAGGGACTAATCCCTTTAATGTCTCCTAAGCTCCAACCGATTGCTTTCTGGTTCTTCCAGAGCATGGCTATCAGCTCCTCTTCTTCATCACGGTCAAGCTCAGCAAAGATGACCACCGGCTTCTGTTTAGCATCATCCAAGAAGACATACTTAAGGTGCTTGGGCAGCTCCTTAAGCTCAAGTGTGGCCTCAGCTCGGGAATGTCCTTCTCCCACTTCAAAGAGTTCAACTATAGGCTCATCCTCATCCTCGAAAACTGGCATCGATACTTTCTGGAACTGATGAATTACCATCTCATCAACAAAGGGGTCGGCCAGATCAATGAAAGCACATTCTTCTACAAAATTAATCGAGGATGCGGACTTGGCTCCTCGAACTGAAATAGACACCGACACCCCCAAAACAGTCATATTCAGGGTCCCGTTCTTCACATCGATGAGGTTATTAGTAGTCGCCATGAAAGGTCTCCCGAGAAGGATGGTGTGATCCTTCTCACTCTCGTGAACATCTCCAACGTCTAAGACAACGAAATCAACTGGAATGATAAGCTTACCCACCTTCACGAGAACATCCTCGACTATCCCCTTCAGGTATCGGATGGAACAGTCCGCCAACTGGAGGCACATGCCGGTCGGCCTCAACTCCCCAAGGCCGAGCCTCTGAAAAATCGAGAAGGGCATGAGGTTTATTCCGGCTCTGAGGTCAAGCATCCCCGAAGCTACCTTTTCATTTCCCAAGGCTATCTAAATAATGAATCCCCCGGGGTCCCGTTCCTTCTTGGGCAAGTCGTGTTGCATTGCACTCGCCGCCTCATACACAACCACTTTCTCTCCATCCTCAAACTTCCTCTTCTTCGTCACCAAGTCCTTAATGAATTTTCCATAGGATGTCATATTTTTAATCACATCAAGGAGAGGTAAGTTAACATTCACCTTAGAGAGCATGCTGAAAAGATCCCGGAACTGCTTCTTCTGCTTCTCGTTTCTAAGTAGGTCCGGAAAGGGAATGCTAGTCTTGAATGGATTTGATGACTTGTGTAGTATGGGCTCGTCTGTCACCTTCCCAGACTCAGTTTTCTTGATCTTCTCTGCATCTGCCTTCTCACTGTCAGGTTCTTTGGTCACCTCTTGATCCTCGGGCCCGGGCATTTGAACCTTGTTGTCCACTACCTTCCCGCTTCTGAGAACCGTGATAGCTTTAGCTTGCTCGGGCTGGCTAGGCAACTTCCCTTTGTCAGATTCGATCTCCATGTGCCCGACCCTAGTGGCCAGTTGGCCCACTTGTGTCTCAAGACGCTTGATGGATGCATCTTGGTTTCAGATAAACTGGAGGATCTTGTCGAGCTTGTCGTCTTGGAGGGAAGAACTTGGCTCGGCTCCCGGTGCTTGCATACCGGCTGCCGGTCCTCTCGGCTGCTGCTGCTGCTGGTAGTTCGGACGGGGAATGAAGTTGGGTCAAGGTTGCTGCTGTATGAAATTCGGACGGGGTTTCGGGATGGAGTTCGTGTTGTTGGACCAGGAGAAGATGGGATGATTCCTCCATCCCGGGTTGTACGTGTTTGAAAACGGGTCATTGCTAGGCGGGCTTGGTATCCGTGTAAAGCGCTGGCATCTGCATACTGCTCACCGAACTCCTGATCGAAGGCTGAAGGGCACACTTCAGACCTATGCCCTGGGACTCCACATACCCTACACGTGTCAATGGCCATGGTCTGAACCGGCTGAGCTCCTCGTGCGTTACGTAAACGCATTTTCTCTATGAGATCGGCTAACTGCTGCGCCATCACATTGCTATGACCTCGTTCACTGTAACTCTCTTCCCTCGGCAGCTCTTCTGCGATGAATTCGTGCTCATTGCCTCGAAAATTTTGAACATCTCTCTAGCCGTTTTTGCTCCGAAATCTCCCCCTGCCGCATTGTCAACCATATACTGCAAGTTCTGATGGAGGGAGTCGTAGAAGCAGTTGATTAGTAGCCCCGGAGAGAGGTTGTGATGAGGGCACTGCCGCTGGAGATCCTTGAACCGCTCCCAAGCCTCGTGAAGAGGCTCATTCGGTAGTTGAGCAAAGGAGACGATTTGGGACCAGATCTCCTGGGTCTTCTGATAGGAGTAGTACCTCCCAATGAACTTCGTGTATACTTCGGCCCAGGTAGTGAGAGAATCCGGTGTGAGGGTTATGAACCAAGCCTTGGCCCGGTCCTTCAATGTCTCGGGAAAACACCTCATCTTCAGTTGCTCCTCGTTGAGCCCGTGGAGAGGGAAGGTCTGTAGCACATTCTAGAATTCCCGAATGAAGTTAAGTGGGTCTTCATTCGGGAGCCCGTGGAAGGATGGCAGTTGGTTGTAATGGATCATCTTAAGCTCGTAGTTCCGAGCTTCTTGTGGCAACCGGATGCATGAAGTTATCGGCCCAATCGTCGGATGGGCTAAGTCTCGAAGGAGATCACGGTGTTGTAGAGCCATGTCTGGTTTTGTGGTTTCAGAAGATTCGAGGTTGAGTTTGTCGAACAGCTCCCTTACGCTCTCGTGACTTGGTTTGTCGTTCAGTCTTATGATACGCCCACTCCTGGTATGCATACACAAAGACAAAAGAAACCGTCACGAGCACCAGATAAACAAAGGAGAAAGCTAAAGAAAGCAAGAACTACTAGACTAAACTAAAAAAAACAAAGAGAAACACGGAAACAAGAAAAATCACAAAAATAAGAGAAACACTAAAAAAAACGAATAGGCGCACAATTATAGTCCTAAACCTTCCTCGGCAATGGCGCCAATATTGTTGTCAGTATTTTTACCGGAGTAGAATCGAAAGATTCGTTTCCCGGGTCGTATCGCAAGAAAAGTTAGCCGAATATTCTTGTGCGTTTATTCAATCACGAAAAAGAGAAGACAAAATCCTAAACACTCTAATTCAATATTTTTGGGTTTCAATTATCAACTAATGATTTAAACTAAATAAAATGAAAGTAAAGTGGCAAATAAATTCACTGAATGATTAAAGAGATAGGGAATCAGGGATAATTGCTTTCGGTTCTAACATAACCACTGGCAATCAATTGTTCGGTTAAAGGACTTGAATCGTTTCTTGTTCAGAGGTTCACTCTGCAACACCCCGCTAACTAGGGCCAATTTTTCGCAAATTTAAACTCTTTCAAAAACGCTTATAAATTTTTCGAAATCATTTGCAAACTATCTCGGGATGCTGCTAAGGACTTTTCTGCTTAAAAACCCGTTTCTTTAACCTGGGTCTAACAACTGGTTTAGACTTAAAGAATTCAGGTTTATATTTTTACGAATCATGCATATTAGTCTGGACCCGTTCGTACTGGCGAACCGGGTAAAATTATTGAAGTATGAAAATAGCATCATGCATGTTCGAAAATAAACACAAGCATAGCGAAAGTCTGAAATGCGTGGAATTATTTAGATTACAAACAGTTTAAACAAATGTCCCGGGAACAGCTTTCGTGCGGAACTCACGACCACCACCACCACAGCTCGTCTCACGCCTGCCCGCCGACCCTGTCATCTGAAAATATAAAGTAGGGGTGAGAACGGTCCACTTGTACTCCATAAAACCCATTCTAAAGTAAACAGCAATATTAATAATGATATCACAAGCTGGTATATATAAGTAAACTGAAACTCCCGGAACTCTCTGGCCGGTAACTCCCGGAACAGTCTGGCCGGTAACCGTGTGCACACTGTGATGGTATAACTAGGGCAAACTGGGCCACCACCAGAACTTAGGGAAGGCAAACTTGGCCTTAACCCAGAGTGGATAAAACTCATATACATACCTGAACGTGATATCGACTATTAAACTCAATGTATAACCCAGACTGGGTCCCCACCTGATCGGTTTTGAAAATGGATAAGTGCGGCTGTGCTGGTAGCTGACTCCTCAAGCTACATAAAAATATAAGCAAACAAATATACTAAGTACTATGCTCGTCATATGCTCAAAAATATGCTAGGATGCTCTACTCTATCAGATTACTCATCCGGATATAAAGGAACGCTCTAAGGGTTCACAGAAATAATTCTAAGTCCGGAAATAATACTGATATGCTTAACTGATCTGGTTAGGCTCGGAAAAATACTTAAATTTCGGAGTAAGACTCGGACCGAAAATCACGAACCAAAACGGACTCGAACCGCCGGCTAAACCGGCCGGTTCGCTAACTGGCTGAACCGGGTCGGGCTGGACCGGACCCGGTTGGACCACCGGGTCACACTGGACCGGTTGGTCACGGGCTGCTCGGACTGGCCGGGCTCGATCCCGTGCCGGGCCTGCTGGGGCCATGGCACGGCGCTGGGCACTAGCTGGGTGCGACCGGGCACGGTACTAGGCGCTGCTGGGCGCGGGCTGTGCGGCTGGCACGGGCCCTGGCACGACTGGTGCCACTAGGTGCGGCTGGGCACGACCGAGAGTCACTGGGTGTGCTGGCGTGCTGCTGGGCACGGTCGAGCACGAGGGACGCGGGAACTGGCGCGTACCCGGGTTGACTGGGCACTGGGCGTGCGGCTGGCACGACCCGAGTGCGACTGGCGCGAGAACGGACGTGGCCAGACACTACTCGCGCGGCTCGGGCGAGGCTAGGTGTCACAGGGTCTAGATAGAGGCTAAATTTTTCGCGCCCTTAGTACCCTATGCGGCCTGATTTCCAACGAAACCAGTCAGCCTTCACCGTACCTTGATCCTTCGCTCGCCCATACAAGTATAAATCAAGGTTATGCAAACAAGTCGCTCACACACATGCGGAAGCAATAAAATAAAACAGCGACACGCAATATTACGGGCTCACGCCCAACCAATGCACTTTTATAACACTAAGTACAATGGAGACCCTACAGCTTGCATACACGGTTCAACACATACACTCTTGTGCACGCAGGCACATATACATGCATACTAATACCGGCCTTACAGAGATTGGCCTTACACACGCACGCTATATCACTTGGCGTATGCCAACTCTCGCACCTACTAGTACACAATACACAGACTTGTTCACACCCTAGTTCCCTCGTCTGTTTGCCTTGCCTTGCACCCTCGTGTTTAGCACTCAATGCTCTTTCCGAGTTCTTACAGAGTGTATCGTGGTCACTCGCTTGATCACGCTCTCGAGTTTGCTATCTCGCGCTTTCTCGTGTGTTGTATATCCCGCGCATATGCCCTCAGCAGCCTACTTATAGACCTCGGGTACAGCAGTCCCCCAACCGCTTGGTAACCGCTTGGTAACCGACTAGCAGTTATGCACAACTGCTCCTTGCCACGTGCCCGCATCAACCTGATGCTAACCTAGCCCATGCAACAACGGTCGGCAACCGTCATGCACATATGTCCCACGCGCGGGTCAATAACCGTCGTGCCACGTGTCCCTTGGAACCGCCAAGACACGTGTCATCCCGCTGCACTCAATTGGCCATGCACACTCAAAGGAATCCCGCATAGGCCACGTGATACTAGCAATAACCGACTAGTACACGTGCAGCCCAACTGCCCATTTCAAATTCCAACCGTTCCCGCCAACGGCTTTAGACGCGGCGCCAACACTCGCGCGCGCCCTATCGAGCTGCATCATCCGAAGCACTCTCGTGCCCGAACTCGCCTAAGTCCAACCATGTCTTGGTTAATTAGCCAACACCCTCGTCCGAGTTTATCGGTGCACTTGGACGTCGCCCTTGTCCGCGCCTTACCCGACAAATATGCAAAGCACCGAGCTGCTCCACACCCTACCGTCCTGAGTTATCCCGCATACCCGCAAGGCCATGCACAACCCGCGGTAATCCTCGTCCGACTGAGCCCTCGACTTAATCAACCAACATGATCCGACCAACACTTGGACAAATATGGCTAAGTATCGCACATCTGTCTTCGTCGCCCCACGAAGACCCGACTGAACCAACAATCCAGCCACAAGAACGCGCCCAGCTCGCGTCCTTCCCTTAGTCGACGCCTCACACCTTTGTGCTCGGGTCACTTGGACCTTGACATGCTAAGGGATCATGCCAAGTTCCGGGTCTTAATGTTACCCCTGTAACACTAGGGCTGTTAGGGTGCTACCGGGCGACCCTGGGCACGCGGGCATGCTGCTGGGCACGTCCCGGGCTAACTGACTACTCGGGCGTGCTGCTGGGCACGTCCCGAAGCCTCTGGACCTGACTCGGGGTCACTACAGCACGGCACTGGACACTCGGGTGCGCTGCTGGCACGACCCGAGGTCGACTCCACGTGGTACGAGCGACTGGCTCGGGATCACGCGTGCATGACACTGGGACAGCGCTGCCGGGCGCTGTCGGAGGTGCTCTGGCGCGACTGGCGCTGAGACCTCGCGGGCTGGCACGGACAGGCGCGGCTGGGCGCTGTCACGTGCACTGGGGACTGCGGTGCCTCGCGAGCGCTAGGCGCGGGCACGGACAGGGGCACTGCCTGGCCCCTGCGACGCGGCACGGGCACGGCACGCGCGACTGGCGCGGCTGGTGACCCTAGCCGGTCCTTTGCCAAACTTCCGGCAACTTTGCCGGGGACTACTGAACCAAATCAACCTAATATGACATAAAATGCTCAAAAATGCCAAAAGTCACTGAGGGACCTCGGTTGGATTTGGTGGTGGGCTTATAGGGCCGATTAGGCACGAGGCCACCCTAGGGCACAAAAATGAACATGCTCAACATGAAAATTGACCTAGGGCCGAATGATATACATCAAAAATCATGGCTAATGAGGCTAGAACATTGGTCAATACATGCATGCACATATACTTAGGTTCGGGGGTGAAAATGGCTCGATTTCACTTAACAAATTGACCGAACAAATGAACTCAAAGCATGAAACTGTTTTAACCATGTCATACTCATGATTTTTGAGGATTTTTAAGATACTAATCTCGGCCATATCATGCATGTACCATAACTTACGAAATTAGGGCTTAAATCTTCAAAAATCCAAATCTCCATATTCTTCTCATGCATGGCATCATTTTTGTACATGATAAATCTTATTTTATCATGAATAAGCTAGGAAAAATGAAAGTCACGAGCTAACCTCCTTCAAACTCGAAAATGGTGGTGATGCCCGCCACTAGTGCCTACACGCGGCTCCTCGAGCTTTGACTTGTTCCAACGACTATTGGCTGCAAATGATGGATTCTGGGAACTCCTAAAAATACACAAAACACTATGGAGTGGCTGAGCCCCGAGAGAAAATGGCTGGAACAAGGTGCACCTATCAAACTCCTCCACCCGGGCTCACACGCGCGCGCGGCAAAGGGTTGGGCTTGCTCTCGGTTTCTCAACTTTTCCCTCACTATCTCTTATGTGTTTAAGGTGTCCAAGAGTTGGGGAAATGATGGGGACATCCCTTAAGTAGTGCAAATGGACGGAGGTTACAAGGTGCCCAAGGGGAACACCAAACATCACAAGCGCATGCATGAGGGTGAGGGCTTGGCGTGACATGGAGGAGCCTTGGGGACAGGTATGGCACGGATTCTGGGAGCATCTTGCAGGGCATCTTGGACTAAAATATGCCTTGGGTCAGGCCTTGTCCCATGCATGAGGTAGTGGGGGACAAATCCAACAACACATGCATTAAAATATTCCATGCACATGTCCACATTTGGACTCACTTGAAAGTGCTTAAGGCTTAAACTTCATTAGGGTTAATTAAGCTTAATTAAACCCTTATTATGTCCTAATTACTCGCCACTTTTGGGTCATGAGGAAAGTGGGCCGGAATTAATGGAATTGGGCCCAAGAAGTGGGCTGGTGCGCTGCCCGCGCTGGGCCTGGGCGCTGCTGGGCCCTGGGCGCTGTCTGGGCTGTCGCGGCACGGGGCCTGGGCGCGAGCTGGGCGCGGGAACTGCTGTCCTGGGCTGCGCGTGAGAATTACTTGGCCCAATTACTATCCCCATGCTAGGCTGAACTTAAGTGTTCAAAACACTTAGAAAAATACTAGGAAAAACATGGCCAAGACTTGGGCTCATGCAAGCACGCGCGAGGACTAAGGCGCGGGTACTAGGGCGCGACATTGGCTTGGGCTAGGCATACACTAGGACCGAGGCTAACCTTTGCCTATTGCTGAACTCGTGGTTCGTCTAGGGAACCAAATCACTTGGAAAAATTATGCCACATTACTACCCATGACTTGGGCACTCGCGGCTTGGCGAGGCACGCGACACTTGGGCGCGAGGACTCGGACCCGTGCACGAGCTCGGTGCGGGGGTTACTCTCGACCGAGTGACTTGTCCGAGGCTGTATAGAGTGATCTCATACTTAGAAAATATTCTAAGTAAGGCTATGAGCATGGCTAGGGCTCGAACAAGACTCGAGACAACTAGGGCTCGAGAATTTGCTGATAACTGGGCTCGAAACTCAAGACGAGCAGTATTAATAAAATGAAATAGTTCAACTGGGAACTAAAAACTGTCATTTTTATTAATACAGAGCTGGGCTATTACAATCTATCTCCCTTAAAAATATTTCCGTCCTCGGAAATGCTAAACTGGAGAAATGCATACAAGAGCTGAAAATATATACAACTGGGTACATATCAGAACTGAAAATCTGGGAAACGAGCTCTGATGTCTGCCTCGCGCTCCCAAGTGGCATCTGAATCTCCATGGCGATTCCATCTGATACGAACGAGGGGAACGTCTCGGTTCCTGAGCCAAAGGACCTTTCGATCCAGAACTGCTACCGGCTGCTCCTCGTAAGTCAAATCTGGCTGGAGCTGAATCTCGCTATGCTGAAGCACATGCTCGGGATCGCACACGTATGGGCGTAGCATCGAAATGTGAAACACGTTGTGCACGCCAGCCAACTAGGGAGGCAGAGCTAATCGATAGGCGACTTCGCCCACTCGCTCGAGAATCTCGAACGGGCCTATATAGCGAGGATGCAACTTCCCTCTCTTCCCGAAGCGAACGACACCTCTCATCGGTCGAACCTTCAGGAATACATGATCTGCGGGCTCAAAGTGCATCTCACGTCTATGCTTGTTGGCTGAGGACTTTTGCCGACTCTGAGCTGTCTTGAGCCTCTCTCTGATCCAGGCTACCTGCTCACCTGTCTCCTCGATCAACTTCGGACCGAGTACTCGTCGCTCTCCGACGTCATCCCAGTAAAGGGGCGACCGACACTTGCGGCCATACAGTGCTTCATAGGGAGCCATCTGAATAGACGCCTGATAACTGTTGTTATAGGCGAACTCAGCTAGGGGCAGCCACTTCTCCCACTTAGCACCTCTGTCCAGAATCAAGGCTCGGAGCATATCTTCGAGCGTCTGGATCGTCTTCTCGGACTGGCCGTCCGTCTCTGGATGGTAAGCCGAACTAAACTTTAGCTGGGTGCCCATTGCCTCATGCAAACTCTCCCAGAATCGGCTGGTGAATCTGGGATCTCGATCGGATATGATCGTAGCGGGCACTCCGTGGAGTCGAATATATAACACCACGGGTATATATCTCGGCAAACTGATCCATCGTCATGGTCATCGCCACAGGCATGAAATGCGCGACTTTCGTCAGCCTGTCTACCACTACCCAAATCGCGTCATGATGCTCAGACGACTTAGGTAGTCCCGTGACGAAGTCCATGGTAACCTCTTCCCACTTCCAGCTGGGAATCTCAAGTGGCTGTAGCAGACCTATGGGACTCTTGTGCTCGGCCTTTACTTGCTGACACACCAAGCACTTCTTCACGAAGTCTGCTACATCTCTCTTCATTCCTCGCCACCAGAACGACCTTTTCAGGTCGTGGTACATCTTGGTACTCCCAGGGTGGGCTAAATATGGCGCACTGTGGGCCTCAGTCAGGATTTCCTTGCGTAAAGTCCCGACTTTTGGCACGACAATGCGGCCTCTGAACTCAAAGGCTCCATCTGTGCCTCGATAAAAGCCCTCTATGCCTCCAGCGTGAACCTTCGCCTCTAAAGTGCGAATGAACTGATCGCAGGATTGCTCCCGCCGGATTCTGTCTCTCAGCATGGGCTGAACTCGCATCGAGCTAACACTCCCCGAAATCTCCTTAGGAAGTGAATCGACAACCTCAATCTGCATCCGGGCAAACTCTCGGATAAGCTGGCGCTGATCGGTGATCGAGCAGACTGACTCACCCCTCACCTTACGGCTTAGGGCGTCTGCTACCACGTTCGCCTTCCCCGGATGGTACTGTATGGTGCAGTCATAATCTTTCACAAGCTCCAACCATCGCCTCTGGCGCATGTTGAGCTCCTTCTGTGTGAAGATATACTGCAAACTTTTGTGATCGGTAAAGATCTCACACCGACCACCATACAGATAATGGCGCCATATCTTGAGTGCATGCACAATCGCTGCCAACTCTAGGTCGTGCGTCGGGTAATTCTGCTCATGGGGCTTCAACTGACGTGAAGCGTATGCAACGACTTGGCCGTCTTGCATCAGCACACACCCAAGACCCTGCTTCGAGGCATCACTATAGATGGTGAAACCTCGAGTAGGATCTGGAATAGTCAGCACTGGAGCCGTCGTAAGCCTCTTCTTGAGCTCTTGGAAGCTCTCCTCACAACGACTCGTCCACTCAAACTTCACAGATTTCCTCGTCAACTTGGACAAGGGGAGGGCAATCTTAGAAAATCCCTCGATAAACCTGCGATAGTACCCTGCTAGACCGAGAAAACTGCGGACCTCGGTGGGACTTCTGGGCGCTGACCAGTTCCGAACTGCGGCAATCTTCGCCGGATCAACCTCAATGCCTCTCTCGGTGATGATGTGGCCTAAAAATGCCACTCGCTTCAGCCAAAATTCACACTTCGAGAACTTGGCGTACAGCTTTTCTCGTCTAAGGGTCCCGAGAACAACCCTCAGATGCTGCTCATGCTCCTCCAAACTCCTGGAGTAGACCAAAATGTCATCAATAAAGACGATAACAAATTGGTCTAAGTACGGATGGAACACCCGATTCATCAAGTCCATGAACACCGCCGGCGCATTACTCAGACCAAACGGCATAACCACGAACTCGTAGTGTCCATATCTCGTCCGGAAAGCAGTCTTGGCTACATCGGACTCCTTAATCTTCAGCTGATGATAGCCGGAGCGTAAATCGATCTTGGAAAATACGCGGGCTCCTCTCAACTGGTCAAACAAGTCGTCTATCCTGGGGAGCGGATATTTATTCTTCACCGTTAACCGGTTGAGATCTCGATAATCGATGCACATTCTCATGGATCCGTCTTTCTTCTTGACGAATAGGACGGGTGCTCCCCAAGGTGAGACGCTGGGTCGGATAAAACCGAGTTTCAACAACTCCTCGATCTGCGTCTTCAGCTCCTGCAACTCCTTCGGAGCCATACGGTATGGTGCCTTAGACACCGGTCCTGCTCCTGGAACAAGATCGATGGTGAACTCCACCTGCCTGCTGGGTGGTCCTCCTGGTAGCTGATCCGGGAACACATCCACGAACTCACGAACAACTGGAACATCGTGAGGTGTCTGTGCTCTCGATCCTTCATCGACAAGGCTCACCAGGTAACCCTGACAATCTTCTCTGCGCAGAATCTTCCTCGCCTTCGCCATCGATACAACACGAGGTAGGGTTCGCGTCTTCGAGCCGAAAAAGGTGATCTGACTGTCCTTCGGAAGATGAAGAATAACCTCCCGATCGTGGCAACGAATGTTCGCTCGATAACGTGTCAACCAATCCATACCGAGAATGAGGTCGAAATCCCTCATCTCGATAACATAAGCTTTGGCCTTCAAAATTCGGCCGCCAGTACTAAGGTTAAGGTCCTCTGCCTTGGAGCTCGTCACTATCTTCCTTCCCGAGTCTAGACTCACCTCGAGAGGGTCAACAGTGTTGATGGGCTGAACTCCAATGGCCTCCACACATCGAGTCGACACAAAAGAGTGCATCGCACCAGTGTCGAACAAAGAAAATATAGGTACATCATTCAAAACAATCATTCCGGACATAGTACCTGGGTTATGCTCTGCCTCAGCCTGCTCAACTTCATACACCTGAGCCTGCTGTCCTCGCCTCTGCTGCTGTTGCTGTGGCTGTCGGGGCTGCTGCTGAGGCTGCTGCTGCTGCTGCCTATCCGGACAGTTCCGGACGGTATGTCCGGGCCTCCGACAGTGAAAGCAGATGTTCTGCCCAGCAAGACACTCTCCGTGGTGTGGGCGTCCGCATGTGCCACATGGTGGGACCTGTGGCTGTCTCTGCCTGTTCCTCCGGTCATTCTGCTGACCCTTCCACTTTCTCTTATTCTTAGGCTTCGCCTGCTGGACAGGCGCTGGCTGAGCTGGCGGTAGTGCCGGATACTGAACTGGGGGCTGAGCTGAGTCCATCCTGAGACTGGCGTCTGTCTCCTGGGCAGCGACGACATCGGCGTAAGACTGAACGCCGTGTCCCGCAACATGGTGACGAATAGCTGGCAGAAGCCCGTCACGAAAACGTCTCGCCTTCTTCGTCTCAGTGTCCACCAGATAAGGGACAAAAGACCCGAGACGAACAAACTCCCGCTCGTACTCATCTACGGAGCGGTGGCCCTACTTAAGCGCCAAGAACTGGCGCTCCATCTCAGCCTTGTAGGTATCCGGGTAATACTTCTCCCGCAGCATCTCCTTGAACTGTGCCCAGGTGAGGTTCTCCTTCTCACCAGGGCGCAAGCCCCAGTAGGAGTTCCACCACAGCCTGGCGTCTCCTGTCATCTGGACCTGGGCACACAGAATGCTGTGCCTCTCGGAGCACTCAATGATCTCGAAGATGGCCTCGAGACCCTGGATCCACTCATCGATTAGTCGAGGGTCTTCCTGCCCCGAAAACTTGTCTGGGTTGTAGCCGCGAAACTGGGCGACTACCCCAGCCTAGGACATCTCTCTCTGAGCTTGGTTCTGACGACGGGCCATCAGAGAATAAGCCGCGTAACTGGGTCAGAACAGGAGGATGAAATTGCATAAGGCTGAAAGGAAACGCTGAATACTGGAATAGGCACAAATTTCTTGACGAGTTGCTAAAAATAACTCGATAATCTAGAGTTCGACTAGAGTTCGAATCTAGAGTTCTGAAATCTGATAGAGGACATAACTGATACTACTAGGAGTCTTATACTGATCTGAGCATCTAGAGTTCGGATTATCTGAATCCTATTGAGCATAGACATAGTACGGTTTGCTTATATAAACTTTGAAAAACTTTTACAGCAAGCACTTACCTGGTAGTCGGCGCGGCGTGAGTGTGGTGTGGTCGAGTTTTGCAAAATTTCACTGTCTTTTAAAACATTCAGAAGCACAAACGGTGCTCTGATACCAACTGCAACACCCCGCTAACTAGGGCCAATTTTCGCAAATTTAAACTCTTTCAAAAACGCTTATAAATTTTTCGAAATCATTTGCAAACTATCTCGGGATGCTGCTAAGGACTTTTCTGCTTAAAAACCCGTTTCTTTAACCTGGGTCTAACAACTGGTTTAGACTTAAAGAATTCAGGTTTATATTTTTACGAATCATGCATATTAGTCTGGACCCGTTCGTACTGGCGAACCGGGTAAAATTATTTAAGTCTGAAAATAGCATCATGCATGTTCGAAAATAAACACAAGCATAGCGGAAGTCTGAAATGCGTGGAATTATTTAGTTTACAAACAGTTTAAACAAATGTCCCGGGAACAGCTTTCGTGCGGAACTCACGACCACCACCACCACAGCTTGACTCACGCCTGCCCGCCGACCCTGCCATCTGAAAATATAAAGTGGGGGTGAGTACGGTCCACTTGTACTCCATAAAAACCCATTCTAAAGTAAACAGCAATATTAATAATGATATCACAAACTGGTATATATAAGTAAACTGTAACTCCCGGAACTCTCTGGCCGGTAACTCCCGGAACACTCTGGCCGGTAACCGTGTGCACACTCTGATGGTATAACTAGGGCAAACTGGGCCACCACCAGAACTTAGGGAAGGCAAACTTGGCCTTAACCCAAAGTGGATAAAACTCATATACATACCTGAACGTGATATCGACTATTAAACTCAATGTATAACCCAGACTGGGTCCCCACCTGATCGGTTTTGAAAATGAGTAAGTGCGGCTGTGCTGGTAGCTGACTCCTCAAGCTACATAAAAATATAAGCAAACAAATATACTAAGTACTATGCTCGTCATATGCTCAAAAATATGCTAGGATGCTCTACTCTATCAGATTACTCATCCGGATATAAAGGAACGCTCTAAGGGTTCACAGAAATAATTCTAAGTCCGGAAATAATACTGATATGCTTAACTGATCTGGTTTGGCTCGGAAAAATACTTAAATTTCGGAATAAGACTCGGACCGAAAATCACGAACCAAAACGGACTCGAACCGCCGGCTAAACCGGCCGGTTCGCTAACTGGCTGAACCGGGTCGGGCTGGACCGGACCCGGTTGGACCACCGGGTCACACTGGACCGGTTGGTCACGGGCTGCTCGGACTGGCCGGGCTCGATCCCGTGCCGGGCCTGCTGGGGCCATGGCACGGCGCTGGGCACTAGCTGGGTGCGACCGGGCACGGTACTAGGCGCTGCTGGGCGCGGGCTGTGCGGCTGGCACGGGCCCTGGCACGACTGGTGCCACTAGGTGCGGCTGGGCACGACCGAGAGTCACTGGGTGTGCTGGCGTGCTGCTGGGCACGGTCGAGCACGAGGGACGCGGGAACTGGCGCGTACCCGGGTTGACTGGGCACTGGGCGTGCGGCTGGCACGACCCGAGTGCGACTGGCGCGAGAACGGACGTGGCCAGACACTACTCGCGCGGCTCGGGCGCGGCTAGGGCTGTCAGGGTGCTACCGGGCGACCCTGGGCACGCGGGCATGCTGCTGGGCACGTCCCGGGCTAACTGACTACTCGGGCGTGCTGCTGGGCACGTCCCGAGGCCTCTGGACCTGACTCGGGGTCACTACAGCACGGCACTGGACACTCGGGTGCGCTGCTGGCACGACCCGAGGTCGACTCCGCGTGGTACGAGCGACTGGCTCGGGATCACGCGTGCATGACACTGGGACAGCGCTGCCGGGCGCTGTCGGAGGTGCTCTGGCGCGACTGGCGCTGAGACCTCGCGGGCTGGCACGGACAGGCGCGGCTGGGCGCTGTCACGTGCACTGGGGACTGCGGTGCCTCGCGAGCGCTAGGCGCGGGCACGGACAGGGGCACTGCCTGGCCCCTGCGACGCGGCACGGGCACGGCACGCGCGACTGGCGCGGCTGGTGACCCTAGCCGGTCCTTTGCCAAACTTCCGGCAACTTTGCCGGGGACTACTGAACCAAATCAACCTAATATGACATAAAATGCTCAAAAATGCCAAAAGTCACTGAGGGACCTCGGTTGGATTTGGTGGTGGGCTTATAGGGCCGATTAGGCACGAGGCCACCCTAGGGCACAAAAATGAACATGCTCAACATGAAAATTGACCTAGGGCCGAATGATATACATCAAAAATCATGGCTAATGAGGCTAGAACATTGGTCAATACATGCATGCACATATACTTAGGTTCGGGGGTGAAAATGGCTCGATTTCACTTAACAAATTGACCGAACAAATGAACTCAAAGCATGAAACTGTTTTAACCATGTCATACTCATGATTTTTGAGGATTTTTAAGATACTAATCTCGGCCATATCATGCATGTACCATAACTTACGAAATTAGGGCTTAAATCTTCAAAAATCCAAATCTCCATATTCTTCTCATGCATGGCATCATTTTTGTACATGATAAATCTTATTTTATCATGAATAAGCTAGGAAAAATGAAAGTCACGAGCTAACCTCCTTCAAACTCGAAAATGGTGGTGATGCCCGCCACTAGTGCCTACACGCGGCTCCTCGAGCTTTGACTTGTTCCAACGACTATTGGCTGCAAATGATGGATTCTGGGAACTCCTAAAAATACACAAAACACTATGGAGTGGCTGAGCCCCGAGAGAAAATGGCTGGAACAAGGTGCACCTATCAAACTCCTCCACCCGGGCTCACACGCGCGCGCGGCAAAGGGTTGGGCTTGCTCTCGGTTTCTCAACTTTTCCCTCACTATCTCTTATGTGTTTAAGGTGTCCAAGAGTTGGGGAAATGATGGGGACATCCCTTAAGTAGTGCAAATGGACGGAGGTTACAAGGTGCCCAAGGGGAACACCAAACATCACAAGCGCATGCATGAGGGTGAGGGCTTGGCGTGACATGGAGGAGCCTTGGGGACAGGTATGGCACGGATTCTGGGAGCATCTTGCAGGGCATCTTGGACTAAAATATGCCTTGGGTCAGGCCTTGTCCCATGCATGAGGTAGTGGGGGACAAATCCAACAACACATGCATTAAAATATTCCATGCACATGTCCACATTTGGACTCACTTGAAAGTGCTTAAGGCTTAAACTTCATTAGGGTTAATTAAGCTTAATTAAACCCTTATTATGTCCTAATTACTCGCCACTTTTGGGTCATGAGGAAAGTGGGCCGGAATTAATGGAATTGGGCCCAAGAAGTGGGCTGGTGCGCTGCCCGCGCTGGGCCTGGGCGCTGCTGGGCCCTGGGCGCTGTCTGGGCTGTCGCGGCACGGGGCCTGGGCGCGAGCTGGGCGCGGGAACTGCTGTCCTGGGCTGCGCGTGAGAATTACTTGGCCCAAGTACTATCCCCATGCTAGGCTGAACTTAAGTGTTCAAAACACTTAGAAAAATACTAGGAAAAACATGGCCAAGACTTGGGCTCATGCAAGCACGCGCGAGGACTAAGGCGCGGGTACTAGGGCGCGACATTGGCTTTGGCTCGGCATACACTAGGACCGAGGCTAACCTTTGCCTATGGCTGAACTCGTGGTTCGTCTAGGGAACCAAATCACTTGGAAAAATTATGCCACATTACTAACCATGACTTGGGCACTCGCGGCTTGGCGAGGCACGCGACACTTGGGCGCGAGGACTCGGACCCGTGCACGAGCTCGGTGCGGGGGTTACTCTCGACCGAGTGACTTGTCCGAGGCTGGATAGAGTGATCTCATACTTAAAAAATATTCTAAGTAAGGCTATGAGCATGGCTAGGGCTCGAACAAGACTCGAGACAACTAGGGCTCGAGAATTTGCTGATAACTGGGCTCGAAACTCAAGACGAGCAGTATTAATAAAAAGAAATAGTTCAACTGGGAACTAAAAACTCTCATTTTTATTAATACAGAGCTGGGCTATTACACACTCTCAATAACTCTTCGTAACAAGAGAGTGAATGTAAACGATCAACTATCAATTCCTACAACACATAGACAATTCCATGACGAACAAGTCTATTCTAAACGAGCCTAAATCGACCAATGTCTCCCCTCTCGGTTCTCTACGTTGATTAACTAGGTTAGAAAGGTGATCTATCTACTAACCCTATAATGCACACAACTCGAATAGATATGAACAATCAAAACCATTCAATTAAAACGACCCTAATCAATCATCCCCTATCCCTAGCGAATGGATTTAGCTACTCAAAACGAATTTAACATCACAATTCATATCAATCCAAGCCATGATCATCAACAAAGCAATTGAGAAAAAGAACTTACGATTAATATAGAGAATCCAATGTCAAATCCAAATCCAAAGCGAGAAAAAGGAGTTTTTCAATCTCCAAATCGAATCAAAAGAGAATAGGCATGAAAAGGAATGAGTTTCTAGAGAGGAAAAGTGTAAAAATAAAGTCTGGAAGTCGAATAATGATCCCTAGGACTGAAATCTGATGTTAAAATCCCGCTCCTCGAAATTCGCGTAGATAAGTCGCGAGTCGCGACTTCACCTTCTTTCCGATCGTGAGTCGCGACTTCCTCGCGAGTCGCGCGTCGTCCAAATCTAAACTTCTGGGGTTTTGTCGTGACATAGCTCGTGACTCGCGACTCTCACTCCGAACTGCCTCTTAAACCTCAGTTTTTTTCGCGGGTCGCGACACTTTCGCGAGTCGCGAGAAATTCTGGGAGCAGTTTTTAGTCCGTCCTTCAGTCCTCTTCGTCGTTTTCTGGGCTCGACCACGGGAATTCTCGATATCACAGTCTCAGCTCAAGCAATCCTAACCTCGACCGACACAACCTACCTCTTGAAAACACAAACACAGAAAAACACGGAGCAAAATACAGCAAAAAGACACAAAAAATATAAACTAAAGGTAAAAACACAAAACGAAAGAAATTGACCAAATAAGCTACGAAAATCCTACAAGTGGGGAAAAATAAAAAGAAAATAAATATGAAATAAAGACACAAAAATGGGACAAACAACCATTTTTAATTAAACAGTTAAGTGTGGCTGCAACAATGGTAACAAAGAAGCCCAAGACTTCCATAACCATGAGTCACCACTGGATTTTTTCCAGTCAAAGATGGAACAATCAGCAAAATACTTACACATGAGAACTTTGCAAACCAACAACTCTGGTTGTGCAATTAGCCTCTAGAGTTGTTTGAGAATAAGAGCTTTGTTGAACATCTTGAAGTCTTGAAACCCAAGTCCTCCATCATCTTTAGGCACAACCATTTTTCCCAAGACTTCCAATGCAAGCCAGTAGAATTCACATCCCCTTTAGACCACCAGAAGTTTGCCAGAAAACTACATATCTTTACATAGTCCAAGTGGTAATAAAAAACATGACATCACGAAGATGGGGAGTGCTTGCAACACTGATTTTACCAGAACCTCCTTGCCTGCTGTGGAGAGAAAGTTGTTCTTCCAGCTTTCAATTTTGTTCTTCACTGAGTCAACAAAAAATTGGAAAGCATCTTTCTTTGAAGCCCATATGCCCAAAGGCAGCCCAAGATACCTGGAGGATCTTTTCACTACCACTACTCTGAGAATAGCACCAATTTGGCCTGTCAACTCTACACCACAGTTTCTACTCAAAAACATGGAAGATTTGTGCAAATTAACCCTCTACCCAGTAAAGAGTTGATATTTATGTAGAATATTCAACAGAAGAGTGGCGTGAGGTTCATCAACCTTGCAGAATACTAAAGCGTCATCAGCAAACAGTAAATGAGATAGTTTAGAGCCATTCTTAGAAATCTTGATCCCCCTGAAATGGCCTGCACTAACGTGATGCTGAATGACAGAGGAGAATACTTCAGATACCAATATAAATAAATAGGGTGACAAGGGGTCACCCTGCCTGATTCTCCCTTGTCACCCTGCCTGATTCTCCTAGAAGCTTCACAAATCCACAAATGGAACCATTAAGATTAAATGAGAAAGTAGGAGATGAGATACAACTGTAAATCCAATTAACAAACTTCCCAAGAAACCCCATTCCTTTCATAATCCTCCTGATGCAATCCCATTCCACTCTATTATATGTCTTCTCCATGTCTAGTTTAATTGCCATGAAATAATTTGGATCAGATCTGTGTCTATGCATGAAATGATATACTCCATGTGCAATGACAGCATTATCAAGCAAGTATCTCCCAAGAACAAAAGTTGTTTGGGCATTACTAATACAGGATGTTACACATGCCTTAATTCTGTCAGCCAACACCTTAGCAATAATTTTGTATAGAACTCCACACAAAGAAAAAGGTTTGTAACTGCTTAAAGATTCATGATATAAACACTTTGGAATTAATGTGATAATTGTGTGGTTCCAATTTTTAAGTAAATTCCCAGAAGAGAAAAAACTTTTGATAGCACAACACACATCAGCTTGAATAATGTTCCAAAAGTGTTGGAAAAAGGAGGTTGGCATACCATCTTCCCCGGGAGCCTTCTCAGCTTCCATGTTGAACAAAGCTGTTTTAGTCTCTTCATCAAGCACTAGTTAAACCAACTGACAGTTCATGGCATTAGTTATTGTTGGATTCTATGAGGAACGTCAACGACATGCACAGTATTGAACTTATCGAAATAAATCCTAACGCAACGGAATCTATAGTTAGGATTAGGACATTACCTTTTAAATTTTTTTCCAACTCGGAGACGTTTCTGATTTCCTTTGATGGAGATCGTCTGTTTACCACAACTCAATTAGTTTAAGAGTTTGGCCTTTGTCGACTCTAGTCGAGTGTTGAATCACAAACGGATCACCGGAACGAACTTCTCGGGCTCGAGCCGGTTGGTCAGGTTCAGTCCAGTCTCAAGTCAGGTCGGGTCGTGTTGTAGCGGTTCGGATCGCAGACAGATGCGGGTCACGGACAGGCGCGGGTCGCGGTCTGGCCGTCTGGTGTGTATCACTGCTGGTCGCGTCGGCCGTGACGCGCGGGGCAGCAGGTCGCGGATGTTACACTGGCGCGTCTCGTGCAGCTCATCTAGGTCGTGACGGACACGGCGAGTGAGTCTGGTCTTCACGCGAGCGTGCGGGCATGAATTCTATGCGCACGAGGAGTCCTGGGCAGGCGTGGACTGACGAGCACGTGGAACACGGTCGCGAGATGCAGCAGACACGAGCAGAGCGATCGGGATCAACTTGTGGAGGAGCAGGGCGGCGATACGCGTCGCTGGGAACTCGCAGCTGGGACCTGGGTGCGAGACTGGCTGTGCCCGGTTGCGGGCGGGACTCCCGATCAGCGCGCGGCTGGGCTCGGGTAGGGCTCGGTCGCGATCGGTGGCGGTAGCAGCTTTCTGGCGAGATCGATGGCTGCGGATAGCGGCACACGGCTGAGGAAGATGACCGGAATTTATGAAGCTTTGGGGTTTGATAAAATATCAACTTAAAGCCTTCTAATGAATTACCTAAACAACTAATTCAATTAATCTTGGTGGAGCAATTAATTGAATTTCCCAAAACATAATCAAGACAATTTTTCTCTCTTAAGAAGAAGGAATAATCGAGTAGCACTAGTCTTGTACAAGAGGTTGGGACATGGTGTATTTATGGACTTTATTATGGACCTTAAGGAGGTGTCAAATATGGGCTTATCTCATTAGGCCAAGGAATCCTAATTCTACTCCATAAACTAATCCCAACTAGGTCATGATTCATTTCTCCTAACATCACCTTCTAGAAGACTCTCAAGTCTCCTAACCCTAGGTAATATTCTAGAAGGAATATTTCCTATCTCATGGAATATTAAATATGAAATAAAATTAATTTCTAAAATCCTAATAAAATTAAATAATAATATATCCCACTAGAATATTATTATTGCTCTCCCCATTTGGTTCAAATTTAATCAATTAAATCAAACCTCCACTTGATTAATATTTATTAATCTGACTGATCGATTTACCTCCCCATGTTTAAGATATAACGTCCGTCGATTAATTAAATTACTGACAAATTAATTAATCAATGCTTTATTCATTTCCAAAATTAGTACCACTCGGATCTTTAATCATTATGTCGGATACTCATCCACCTGCAGGGTTTAACATAATATTCCTTCCTGAGCTCATTTCGGGGATGTCATCAACCCAGCGCACTGGGACACAGTTACTGTAAATAATTTATAATAGCACACTATATAAATATTCTTACTTACCAAAATACCGAGTATGTCATCCTAACAGAATAGGAATCACCCTTGGTAAATCAAATAAATAAGTAATAAATATATATGCCTATTTTATATTATCTTACATCTTTAGAGAACACATCAATCACTAAAGGTCTAGATTACAACAACGGCCAGTGGATCTCGTAATTTTATCCTTCTGTGGTCCTGTTCAATATTTAGAATAAGTACTAGTGTAGTCCTCCAGTTAAAGGTCAACTAAATAAAGAATACACTACAGTCTTTATTCAAGTGGGGTCTCACTGCCACTCTAGATTGTGAACAAATGATTTAGTCTTACAAGGAACCGATAGGTGACCTTACTGTTCGAGACACTACGAACCACACTATCTCAATGTAAGACAAGGAGTATGATTGCATAAATAAATCAACTGCAAGCATATGTACTTTGACTAAAACGCGATTGCCAGATCAAAATGGTATTATTAATATCTGAAAGCTAAGCTTTTACAGCATATCTAACAATCTCCCACTTATGCTTAATAAGCTCATGGCTATCACTAACCACAATTTTTTTTCAATCTAATTCTCAAAGGCTAGTCTACTACGTCGCCCTAACATCTGACTCCCATTCCTTCTACGTGTCTTGAAAAGACTTTTGCCGGTAGGCTCTTCGTAAAAGGATTTGCTAGGTTGTCCTCTGACTGTGTCTTGGCAACAACGACTTCCCATCGTCCAACGATTTCTCGTATCAGGTGGTACTTGCGCTCTATGTGTTTACTCGCTTTATGAGTTCGTGGCTCCTTCGAATTTGTTACTGCTCTGCTGTTATCACAAAACACTGTAATTGCAGCGAGCAAACTCGGCATCACGTCAAGGTCGAGGAGAAAATTCCTAAGCCAGATAGCTTCTTTCGCTGCCTTTGAGGCTGCTACATGCTCAGCTTCCATGGTTCAGTCTGCCACGCATTTCTGCTTGACACTCCTCCATACAACAGCTCCTCCTCCTAAAGTAAACACAAAACTCTGAGGTTCACTTGCTTTCGTCCCGGTCTGCCTGGAAATCAGAATCGGTGTAACCCAACGGAAGCAATTCATCTGCCTGGTAAATCAACATATACTCCTTAGTCCTTCTCAGGTACTCGAGTATATGCTTTACCGCAAACCAATGTTCCGGTCCTGGATTACTCTGATATCTAGCCACCATGCCTACTGCATAACAGATATCAGGTCGTGTGCACAACATCGCATACATGAGTCTTCTTACTGCCGATGCATAAGGAACTGCCTTCATGTCCTCTATCTCTTGAGGAGTCTTTGGGGACATCTTCTTAGATAGAGGGATTCCATGCCAAAGGGCAAATCCCCTTTCTTCGAATCATGCATGTTGAAACGCTTTAGGACAGTATCTATGTATGTAGATTGGGATAGACACAACTTTCTCTTATCTCGGTCCCGAATGACCTTGATACCGAGAACGTGTCCTACTTCTCCCAAATCCTTCATATCAAACTGCTTGGATAACCATACCCTTTACGTTTGATAACATTTTCACACTGTTTCCAATGAGAAGAATGTCATCTACGTACAGCACTAGAACCACCACCACGCTTCCTTCACTTTTCTTGTACACACAGTGCTCATCCGGACATTGGGTAAATCCATACGATTGGACAACCTCGTCAAAACGGATGTTCCAAGACCTGGAAGCCTGCTTCAGCCCATAAATGGACCTTTTCAGCTTACAGACCAGATGCTCTAGTCCCTTTGCAATGAATCCTTCAGGTTGCTGCATGTAGATGTCCTCGTCTAAATTCCTGTTAAGGAAAGCGGTCTTAACATCCATTTTCCAAATCTCATAATCCATATGAGCGGTCACAGCCAAGAGAATCCTGATGGATTTTAGCATAGCTACCGGTGAAAAAGTTTCCTCATAATCGATCCCTTCTTTCTAAGTATACCCTTTCGCAACAAGCCTAGCCTTGAAGGTCTCAACCTTCCCATCTGCTCCTCTCTTTCTCTTATAGACCCACTTGCAAGCAATGGCATGAACGCCACTAGGTGGTTCTACAAGATCCCAGACCTGATTGGAATCCATAGACTCTATCTCAGACTTCATCGCCTTTTGCCAAGACTCTGAGTCCCGATCTTGGAGTGCCTCATTGTATGTCCATGGGTCGATTTCAAGAACATCCGGTACGGCCTCAGAAGACTCTCCAAGACCCATGAATCGTTCGGGCTGCCGGACACCCCTCCCACTACGACGAGGTACTACCTGCTCAGGTGCATCATCAGTGATACGTGTTGCAGTACTTTGTGGTGTAACATCTAGTGCACTCGGTATTGAAGTACTCACTCCCTTAATCTCCTCATGGACATGTCTACTACTGGGCTTGTGATCTAAAACATAGTCTTCTTCCAAGAACCTAGCATTCGTGCTAACGATTACTTTTTGGTCCTCGGGACTATAAAATAGACCACCTTTCGTTTCCTTAAGGTATCCCACAAACAGCCTTACTTCTGATCTAGATTCCAACTTATTAGTATCAATCCTCAGCACATGTGCTGGGCTACCCTAAATCCTGAGATGTCTTAGACTTGGCTTGTGCCTAGACCACAACTCTAATGGTGTAGATGGTACTGATTTAGAAGGAACTCGATTTAGAACGTATACTGCTGTTTCTAGGGCATATCTCAAAAACGAATCTGGTAATGTACTATAATTCATCATTGCCCTAACCATTTCCATAAGAGTCCTATTCCTTCGCTCTGCCACGCCATTCTGCTGGGGTGTGCCCGGCGCAGTCAGTTGGGAAGTAATCCTATTATCCGTCAAGTAGTCTCTAAATTCATTCGAGAGATATTCGGCCACCACGATCTGATTGCAATGACTTGATACTTTTCCCTAACTGCTTCTCCACGACCGCCTTATACTCTAAGAATTTCTCAAAGCATTCAGACTTGCGGTGCAATAGGAAAATATACCCATATTTCGAGTAGTCATCGATAAATGTAACGAAGTACTCGAAACCACCTCTTAATTGAACATACATGGACCACAAAGATCAGAATGAACTAGCCCTTACAAATCTTCGGCTCTATTCCCTTTTGATTGAAAAACCCTCTTGGTCATTTTGCCTTCTAGGCAAGACTCGCAAGTTGGAAAAGCCTCGACTTCCAACGACCCCAAGGGCCAGTCTGCTACCAACCTTTGAATCCTCCTTAGGTTTATATGACCACATCTTAAATGCCAAAGATATGTTTCGTTCATTTTCGAATGTTCCTTTCTCTTATTCAGGTTAGATGATGAATTAAGTAATTGTTTCTGTTGCAGTGGAGATGATTTTGGTTCTAAAATATACAGATTGTCTACCAATGTACCAGAACATATGAAATTTTTGCCAAAACGAATAACAACTTTATTATTGGAAATGGCAGAAAAACCGTGCATAAACAACTTAGAAACTGAAATCAAATTCTTTCTAAAACTAGAAACATAAAGACAATCTTTCAAAACCAAAGTTCTATATATACCAAAATCTAAATAGACGTCCCCCACTGCAACTGCTGACGCTCTACTAGCATCGCCCAAATAGATGGTAACTTCTCCTTCCCTAAGTCGTTTGGTTTCTTGGAACCCCTGCAAAGAGTTACAGACATGATCAGTGGCTCCTGTATCTACACACCAGGTTCTGGTAGATAACACCGCAAAACATGTTTCAACGACTAATGAAAAAGATGTACCTTTATTGCCCTTCTTGAGGAGAGGGAGTTGGCCTTCCAGTGTCCCTTCTGCTGACAGTTGAGGCACTTGCCATTTGGCTTCTTCGCAGCTTGCTGAGGTCGCGCATCAGCCATGACCACTTTTCCTTCCCCGAGGATTTCTTCCTTTTCTTACCCTTAGAAGGCCTAGAAGAAGAACCTTCTCTCCGCTGGGCAACCATAGCTTGGGACTTGTGACGAAACAAGCCCTCTGTCGACTGAAGTTCAGCAACAAGTTTCGGATGAGTCATCAACATCTTATTCATGTTATAATTCAACCGGAACTGTTCGAAGCTCTTTGGCAAAGACTGGAGCACTATATCGACCTGGGTTTCCCCATCAATAAAAGCCCCTAAGACCTCCAGCTCATTCAGCTGGGCCATGATAGCAAGAACATGATCCCTTACGGGAGTGCCCTCATGTATGGTTGTGTTCATCAGAACCCTCATGGCTTCTTGTTGGGCAGCCCGCGACTGATGGCCAAACAACTCCTTGAGATTGAGGAGCATTTCAGCTACAGTGTCCATAGACTGATGTTGATGTTGAAGTACATTTGACAAAGATGCCAAGATGTAACACTTCGCCATCTCATCAGCCTTTTTGCACCTGGCATATGCCTCTTTCTCATTATCTGGCGCATTATTTGCAGGCACATCCGGACAAGCCTCAACAGTAGAAAATCTGTACCCTTCAGCAGTTAACACTATATCCAAGTTCCTTTTCCAGTCAATGTAATTGGGACCAACAAGTTGGTTTTCTTTGAGAATTACGGACAACGGATTGAAAGACATTTTGAATTCCTGAGATCATGTAAACATAGTTTTTACTCAGTCAAGTGGTTTAGAATTTAACATCAAATATTGATCCCTAACAACAATATTCAAATAAATTCAACGACACCTCTAAACACCAAATCCCCGCAGGTCACGGAGTGTGGACGTCTACGGTTCAAACCATCGCAAGAGGAGGGATTTATCCCATTAATTAACATACTGACAAAAATAGCCGATTCATCTTTTGGCCAGTGCATAATAGAAACAACCTTTTCCTTTGGGAATATCGTAATTATTTGCACTTTAAGTGTAACCCATTAATTGGTACCAAGTTCACTACCACAAAATCATACGTTCACCTTTGGATGACCCGTACTCTTTTGTAATAGCTCGCTACTACCATCCCGAAGGAGATTTGTCCTTGTGAACCATGAAATAAACCATCCTTTGGGCTCGATTGAAATTACTTCACTGACAAACCTATAATGGAGGCCTTGGATGTAATTTATTTCAACCCATTACACACTTAGTAATTTTTATTTTAAGGGATTTTCTAAATCATGCCTCTAATAATTTAACTTGCACATAGAGCAAATAAATCACATAAGAGCATGCATGATTAATAGCAATAATAACTAGGAACTATAATCCAACTATCATGGTCATTAATCAATCTCCAATATTACGGAGAAACACAATCCTGCCCTTGTTGAATAGTGTCTTTCGTTTCAAGAATTGGAACACCCCTTTCGCAATGACTCTCACTCTTCTTTCTGAAAAGGTCGTCTCTGGGAATGTCGCCATTGGATTATCACCATGGCATCCGTCTGTGTGTTTGTCACCTCGCCCCGTCGAGTTTGGTCCACATCCACCGGATCAATAATGAATAATATAAAACGACAATTACATAATTCATCCTATGACCCGCGCAGGAGTCGTACATGAGTTTTCTATGAAAGCAGTAAACTATGCAGTGTCCCACTGTGCGAATAATATATTACAAGCAATCACCAACCCAAAAACTCCTCGACATGTCTGAGGCTTATAAAACTCCATACATTCAAAACACGAATTAAAATCATACATACGGGCCATAATAGTCGGATTCGAAATCACCTGCAAACAATTGCAATTTCTAATCTACTATGCCGCTGCATCTGTACGCAATTAATTCATGTAAACAGGCAAGTCCTAATTCAAACTATGCACAAAGTTTAATTAATATGGGCTCTGATACCAGTTGTTGGGTTCTATGAGGAACGTCAACGACATGCATAGTATTGAACTTACCGAAATAAATCCTAACGCAGCGGAATCTATAGTTAGGATTAGGACATTACCTTTTAAATTTTTGCTGACTCAGAGACGTTTCTGATTTCCTTTGATGGAGATCGTCTGTTTACCACAACTCAATTAGTTGAAGAGTTTGGCCTTTGTCGACTCTAGTCGATGTTGAATCACGAACGGATCACCGAAACGAACTTCTCGGGCTCAGGCCGGTTGGGCAGGTTTGGATCAGTCTCGCGTCGGGTCGGGTCGCAGCGGTTCGGGTCACAGACAGATGCGGGTCACGGACAGGCACGGGTCGCGGTCTGGCCGTGTGGTGCGTGTTGCTGGCTGGTGGCGTCGGCCGTGACGCGCGGGGCAGCAGGTCGCGGATGTTGCACTGGCGCATGTCGTGCAGCTCTCCTAGGTCGGGACGGACAAGGCGAGCGGGGTCTGGTCTTCACGCGAACGTGCGTGCACGAATCCTATGCGCATGAGGATTCTTGGGCAGGCACGGACTGACGAGCGCGTGGAACACGGTCGCGAGATGCGGCGGACACGAGCTGGGCGATCGGGAACAAGTCGCGGAGGAGCTGGGCGGCGATACGCGTCACTGGAAACTTGCAGCTGGG
>BKCP01013736.1:983135-1008705 GCA_008636005.1 Striga asiatica | reverse complement strand
GCAGGCCTCGGTCGCGATCGGTGGCGGTAGTAGCTTTTCGGCGAGATCGTCGGCGGTGGACAGCGGCACATGGCTGAGGAAGATGACCGGAATTTATGATGCTTTGGGGTTTGATAAAATATCACCTTAAAGCCTTCTAATGAATTACCTAAACACCTAATTCAATTAATCTTGGTGGAACAATTAATTGAATTTCCCAAACCCTTAATCAAGACAATTTTTCTCTCCTAAGAAGAAGGATAAATCGAGTAGCACTAGTCTTGTACAAGAGGTTGGGACATTGTGTATTTATAGGCTTCATTAGGGACCTTAAGGAGGTGCCAAATATGGGCTTATCCCATTAGGCCAAGGAATCTTAATTCTACTCCATAAACTAATCCCAACTAGGTCATGATTCCTTTCTCCTAACATCACCTTCTAGAAGACTCTCAAGTCTCCTAACCCTAGGTAATATTTAGAAGGAATATTCCCTATCTCATGGAATATTAAATATGAAATAAAATTAATTCCTAAAATCCAAATAAAATTAAATAATAATATATCCCACTAGAATATTATTATTGCTCTCCCCATTTGGTTCCAATTTAATCAATTAAATCAAACCTCCACTTGATTAATATTTATTAATCTGACTTATTGATTTACCTCCCCATGTTTAAGATATAACGTCCGTCGATTAATTAAATTACTGACAAATTAATTAATCAACGCTTTATTCATTTCCAAAATTAGTACCACTCAGATCTTTAATCATTATGTCGGATACTCATCCACCTGCAGGGTTTAACATAATATTCCTTCCTGAGCTCATTTCGGCGACGTCATCAACCCAGCGCACTGGGACACAGTTACTGTAAATAATTTATAATAGCATACTATATAAATATTCTTACTTACCAAAATACCGAGTATGTCATCCTAACATAATAGGAATCACCCTTGGTAAATCAAATAAATAAGTAATAAATATATATGCCTATTTTATATTATCTTACAGCTTTAGAGAACGCATCAATCACTGAAGGTCTAGATTACAACAACGGTCAGTGGATCTCGTAATCTTATCCTTTCGTGGTCCTGTTCAATACTTAACATAAGTACTAGTGTAGTCCTCCAGTTAAAGGTCAACTGAATCAAGAATACCCTACAGTCTTTTTACAAGTGGGGTCTCACTGCCAGTTTAGACTGTGAACAAATGATTTAGTCTTACAAGGAACCGATGGGTGACCTTACTGTTCGAGACACCACGAACCATACTATCTCAATGTAAGACAAGGAGTATGATTGCATAAATAAATAAACTGCAAGCATATGTACTTTGACTAAAACGCAATTGCCAGATCAAAATGGTATTATTATTATCTGAAAGCCAAGCTTTTACAGCATATCTAACAATTATAGTATGAGGTACATGCTGGAGAAGCTCCTCCCCTCCATTTGTTCCTTCAGACGTAAAGAGTGTGGAGTAGAACTTTGTAATGTGATTCTGGATGGCATTTTTAGTATCATAGATCTGACCTCCATTTGCAATTAGTCTCTAGATTGTGTTATTCTTCCTCCTCTGGGAGGTATAAGCATGGAAAAAAGGAGAATCACAGTCCCCCTGTTTGAGCCACAATGTCCTGGATTTCACTCTCCAATATTCCTCCTCCTCTTTATGGGCACAGTCAAGTTCAGCTTTTAAGTTACTCCACAGCTCCCAATCTCTATCTTGGCCTTCAATTCTCATGTTCTCTAGCTGATCATTGAGAACTTTCACCACCTTCTCACTATTCCTATGAACTGGTTTGTGCCAAGCTAGTAAGGTCATTCTAGTGCTCTTGATTTTTTGCTGAACTTGATACATTAAGGACCCTGCAACTGCCATCTGCCATCCTGATTGGACTACGTCATGATTTCCCTCCCTTTTCAGCCAGGAATTGTCAAATTGAAATCTTTTCTTTTTTGATCCCCACCCACCTCAGTATCAAAGAAAATCACATTGTGGTCTGAAGATGATCTGAAGAAGTTGGAGCCGTTCATCTGTGGAAAATTTAACAAAACACTTTGTCTAGTCTTTCTTCCACATACCCATCAGCAGCTCTATTATTCACCCATGTAAAGAAAGCACCACTCTGAGCTACTTCCTGCATTTCCATATTCTCAATGAAGCTGTTAAAGCCCTTGAAACTGGATTCATGTCTTCTTACTCCACCCCTCTTTTCCTCATTACAGGTGATGTCATTCCAGTCCTCAGCGATCACCCAACAACTGCCCTAGCCAAGTTTACTCCTCTCCAAAAACTCCCACTGCCTCACTCTGATTGATTTGTCAGTGCTCAGGTAAACAAACACCATCCAACACTACTCTCTAATTCCTGCCCCCTTCACCTCCATTTGGATGCAAAATTCATTTCTAATAATCTGTCTCACCTCAGAGTCTAAGTCCCACATAACCAATAATCCACCTTTAGTCCCCACGGGCTGCTCAAGGTGCCATCTACTAGCAAATCCCAACTTTCTACATACAGTCTTAGTAAATTCCCTAGATTTTTTGGTCTCAGAAAGGAAAATTACATTTGGGTGGTGGACTCTTCTGGAGTCCTTGATTTGTCAACCATGTACAAAAAATAAATAAATAAACAGTAAGACTTGTTGGACATTCATATTTTTTTCAACATAGATGCATAATTTCACGTTGAAATATTATACCTCAAAAAATATAAACAAAATTATTTCAGGTCATAGTATACTTTATAGGGCAACTTCTATTAAAATCCCCAATCCCTTTTTTAACTTCCTTGTCAGTTCCTAGGTTGTTTTTTTTGCCTTTGAACTCCCCACCCCCTTAATTTGTTTCCTCTTAACTCCCTAATGTTAAAATAAATCAAACTAAAATAAGATATGACATCATCCCACTACAACATGCATTAAATATTATTTTATTAGTTTTCTCTCTCTTTCCACTACAATCATTTTTAGTTTTTTATTATTTTCAAAAGCATCGGGAGTTCAATTAGAAAACCTTTCTATATTGCCCATGTTCCTATGATATCCCAACCAGAAATATTAAGCTTTTGTTGTGCCATTGAGAAAGCTAAGCGCACCTGTACATCTCACCCAATTAGTCACTTTCTTTCATATGATTCAAAGTCTTTATATCATCTTTACTATTTATCTCTCATACTACTAATTTTTTTTTATTAATTAATATAAATTTATTTTTGTATAAACTAGCCAAATCAAAATAATTTATATTTTACTAATCTTTATTTCATAAAATTCTATATTATACTAAATCTATAAATCTATATCTTTGCCTTCAAATTTATCAACTAATTCTCTAAAATTAAATTATAAATTTTTAATTTTATTAAAAAATATTTATTCAAAGAGATATCTAATTTATCTAATTTTTAAGAGGAATATACAAACTAGTACGATACTCGTGTACTACACGGGTACGTAAATATATTAATATTTGTACAATAGAAAAATTAAAATAATTTATGTTTATATTGTAAAATTATATATAATGAATAACTAACAAAGTAATAATTAATTTAAAATGGAGTCCGCATTTTTGCACTTAATTTTCTTATTTTATTTAAAATCTATGATAAAATACATTAAATGATTATTTTATGGTGTATTACTGAATTAGATTTTTACTATATTTGTTATAAGATAATTTATGTTGTATTCATATTTTTGAAATTATTTTTTAATAAATATAGTTTTATTTATAATGATAGATGTAATTATTTTTTATTTTATATATACAATATGGATGTCAATCGAAAATCATTAAAATATGATTATTTTGAGATATAACATACAAAAATAAAAAAAAATAAAAAAATTATAAATATTCAAAAATAAAAAAGAATGCATTTTTATTATAACAATTAGTATATGAATTAAATAAGAAAGAATAAGAGTAGTATATGGTAACTTGAGAAAACAAAAACTTAAAATAGTTTATGCTAATTCTCAAGCCTAAAACTGAATATGTACATATATCAATACAAATCATATAATTATGCCAAATAAACTTTTGAAGCATATGAGCCTGCTTAGGATCAGAGCATTCAAATATTATATATAGAGGCGATTTATAAAATTATCATTAATATCTTATGACAAGTTATTATAGGAATATGCTAAAAATTGAGAATTATATCACCTTGATTTTATAAAAAATCAACCTAAAATTCGACTTTCATAAATATACCAATAAAATTCATACCACTTATTTTATTTTCAAAATTAAATACAATTCTATCCATACCAAATGGAATTCATTTCATTTAAATTTGGACATTTCATTCCAAAATAAAATCGCCCACATTTTATTAATCATAATACTCAACATTATTTTATTCTAAAATTTAGTGTCCTATAATATTAACTAAAATATTTTTTAAAATTAACAACCTAATTTTATTATATGCAAATATATGATATTTCTAACAAACAAAATTTTATACTCGAATAGCTTACGCAACACGAATTTCTACTTACGCTGCGTAGTATAAGAGGCAAAACGCGGCGAATTACGTTATAAACATTTTAAAACACTAAAAGAAATATAATTTCAATATAAATGACCGTTAAGGCGAGATTATATCATTTATTGTGAAATCCTGTGCGCCAAGGGCTAAAATTTTAAATATGTATTTGATGAAAGTTAAAATGTTAAAATTTTTTAAAGTTAAAAAGTAATAATTTTAAATATTTATTTTAAAAGATAAAAAATAAATTTTAATTTCATTTTAATCTAAATATGTGATAACATTAAAATATAAACTATTTAGAAAAATAAATTTATGTTCTTTAAATATTTAAAAAATATTGTTTGTGAATAAAATTTATATTTTCGAAAAAGTTAAGAATATATAAAACTAATACCCGAAAAATTCTATTGTTGGTAGTTTTATTCACAAATAATATTTTCTATAAGTTTATTTAGAAAAAATAAAACTATGTTTCTAAATATTTTATATTTTAATGTTATCACATATTTAGATTAAAATTAAGTTAATATTTATTTTTTAACTTTAAAAATAAATTTCATTATGTTTTTGCATAAATGTAAATTATGAAATAATTATCTTATTAGATAATTTTACTAAAGATATTTAATATTTTAATTATAAGTACTTAAAAATAATTTTTTTTAAAAAAAGTATTGTTGTTTACATAATTATATCAAAATACAAATTGATATGGAGTCTTAAATTGAAAAGTAAAATGTAAAAGTTGGCCTTTTATTGAGAATAACTTAAAATTGAAACCTTCAAATTAAAAAGTTACAAATTTAGGTCTTATTGTGACATAATAACAAAAAGTCAAGCCCTACAATGAAATTTTCCCCCATGTCACGTGGATCGTTCACGCGTGATTTGGTTGAGAATTAGTGAAAGTTAAAATATATAGATAAAATTTGGAGTACTCATGTATGATCATTCAATGAGATGAAGTGTGTCTTTTAATGAGATGAAGTGTATTAGTAGTTTTTTTCATTTAGTGTGTTGAATTCGTGACCAATTTGCGATTAAACTTAATTAAACACATTTTAAATTTTATAGAACCTAATGTGAGAGTGATAATGGGTCATATAAACATCATTTGAGACCAAAATTCGGCGTTTTTTTATGTTCTCGGAGTTGGTACTAAAGACCCGATATCTGGTACTAAAATACCAAAAGCTGGTACTATCTTACTCTAGGTCTGGTACCAATTTTTGCAAATGTTGACCAAAATTGAAATAATCCATTTTCGTTGACCAAACATAGGTACTAATTGATTAAAACCAGGTACTACGTAGAAGAAGAAGGGGTACTATTTCTGTCAAAACTGGTACTGTTTTAGTAATCGTGATTTTTTTAATTCTCCATGTCTACCATGCCCGTGGATTGTTCACGAGTGATTTGGTTGAGAAATAGTGGAAGTTAAAATATATAGGTAGAATTTGGAGTAATCATGTATGATCATTCAATGAGATGAAGTGTGTCCTTTAATGAGATGAAGTGTATTAGTAGTGTTTTTTCATTAGTGTGTTGAGTTCGTGACCAATTTGCGATCAAACTTAATTAAACATATTTTAAATCGAAACTGATGTGAGAGTGATAATGGATCATATAAACATCATTTGAGACTGAAATTCGGTGTTTTAATGTGTTCATTACAATTGGTACTGAATACCCAATATCAGGTACTACAACAATATAAACCTAGTACTATCTTACTCTATGTCTGGTACTAATTTTTGTAAATGTTGACCAAAACTGAAATAATCCATTTCCTTTCACAAAAGTAGGTACTAATCGATCAAAAAGAGGTACCACGTAGAAGAAGATGCGGTACTATTATGGCTAAAACAAGTACTATTTTAAGAATCTTGATTTCTCTAATCCTTCATGTCTACCATGACAAGTGGATCGTTCACGCATGATTTTGATGAAAAATAGTGGAAGTTAAAACATATAGGTAGAATTTGTAGTAGTCATGTATGATGATTCTATGAGATGAAGTGTGTCATTCAATGAAATGAAGTGTATTAATAGTGTTTTCTCATTAGTGTGTCGAGTTCATGACCAATTTGCTATTAAACTCAATTAAAAACATTTTAAATCTCATAGAAACTAATGTGAGAGTGATTATGGGTCATATAAACATCGTTTGAGAACGAAAATCGGCATTCCCTTTATCTTCGTCAGAGTTGGTACAAAAGACCCGATATCTGGTACTAAAACACCCAAAGTTAGTACTATCTTACTCTAGGTATGGTACCAATTTTTGCAAATGTTGACCAAAATTGAAGTAATCCATTTTCGTTGACCAAAAGTAGGTACTAATTGATTAAAAACAGACACTACGCAGAAGAAAAAGGGGTGTTATTTCTGTCAAAACTGGTACCGTTTTAGTAATCATTATTTCTTTAATCCTCCATGTTTACCATGCCCGTGGATCGTTCACGCGTGATTTGGTTGAGAAATAGTAGAAGTTAAAACATATAGGTAGAATTTGGAGTAGTCATGTATGATCATTCAATGAGATGAAGTGTGTCTTCTAATGAGATGAAGTGTATTAGTAGTGTTTTTTCATTAATGTGTTGAGTTCATGACCAATTTGGAATGAAAATTAATTAAGCACATTTTAAATCTCATAGAAACTAATGTGAGAGTGATAATGGGTCATATAAACATCGTTTGAGACCGAAATTCGGTGTTTTTTTATGTTCGTCAGAGTTGGTATTGAAGACCCGATATCTGGTACTAAAACACCAAACTCTGGTACTATCTTACTCTAGGTCTGGTACCAATTTTTTTGCAAATGTTGACCAAAATTGAAGTAATCCATTTTCGCTTACCAAAAGTTGGTACTAATTGATTAAAAACATGTAGTACGCAGAAGAAGAAGCGGTACTATTTTTGTCAAAACTGGTACCGTTTTAGTAATCGTGATTTCTTTAATCCTCCATGTCTACCATGTCACGTTGATGCGTGATTTGATTGATAAATAGTGAAAATTAGAACATATAGGTAGAATTTGGAGTAGTCATGTATGATGATTCAATGAGATGTAGTGTGTCTTTTAATGAGATGAAGTGTATTAGTAGTGTTTTTTCATTAATGTGTTGAATTCGTGACCAATTTACGATTAAAATTAATTAAACACATTTTAAATCTCATAGAAACTAATGTGAGAGTAATAATGAGTCATATAAACATCATTTGAGACTGAAATTCGGTGTTTTTTTTATGTTCGTCGGAGTTTGTACTAAAGACCCGATATCTAGTACTAAAACACCAAAAGCTGGTACTATCTAACTCTAGGTCGGGTACCAAATTTTGCAAATATTGACCAAAATTGAAGTAATCCATTTTCAATGACCAAAAGTAGGTACTAATTGATTAAAAACAGGTACTACGCAGAAGAATAAACGGTACTATTTATGTCAAAACTGGTATCGTTTTAGTAATCATGATTTTTTTAATCATCTATGTCTACCATGCCATGTGGATCGTTCACGTGTGATTTGGTTGAGAAATAGTGGAAGTTCAAGCATATAGTAGAATTTGGAGTAGTCATGTATGGTTATTCAATGAGATGAAGTGTCTTTTAATTAGAAGAAGTGTATTAGTAGTGTTTTTTAATTTTTTTTTTATCATTAGTAGTGTTTTTTCATTAGCGTGTTGAATTCGTGACCAATTTGTGATTAAACTTAATTAAACACATTTTAAATCTCATAAAAACTAATGTGAGAATGATAATTGGTCATATAAACATCATTTGAGACCGAAATCCAGTGTTTTTTTATGTTCGTCAGAGTTGGTATTGAAGACCCGATATCTGGTACTAGAATACTATAATTGCGGTACTATCTTACCCTAGGTCTAGTACTAATTTTGAAAATGTTGACCAAAATTGAAATAATCCATTTTCGTTGACCAAAAGTAGATACTAATTGAATAAAAACAGGTACTATGCAGAAGAAGAAACGGTACTATTTTTGTCAAAATTGGTACCGTGTTAATAATCGTGATTTTTTTAATCCTCCATGTCTATCATATCACGTGGATCGTTGACGCGTGATTTGGTTGATAAATAGTGGAAGTTAAAACATATTGGTAGAATTTAGAGTAGTCAGGTATGATCATTCAATGAGAGGAAGTGTAATAGTAATGTTTTTTCATGTGTGTGTTGAGTTCATGACCAATTTGCGATATTATATATCTCATAGAAACTAATATGAAAGTGATTATTAGTCATGTAAACATCATTTGAAACCAAAATTCGTTGTTTTTTTATGTTCGTCGGAGTTGGTACTGAAGAATCGATATCTGGTACTATAACACCATAATTGCGGTACTATCTTACTCTAGGTCTAGTACTAATATTGAAAATGTTGACCAAATTTGAAGTAATCAATTTTTTGTTCTTTCTACAAAGTAGGTACTAATTGATCAATAAGTAGTACTAATGTGCTAGAGTCCAAATGTTCAGTCACAGAACTGGCATTCACATGCCTAACAAATGAATCAAGCTATGTTTTGAAAAAACATGCAAAACGCACTATGAAATTATACATGGACAAGGCATTTGTTTGAGGTATTCAGACAGAATCAGATCCTTTTCAATACGATTTCAAATATGCTTCTGAAATTCAATTTGCATAGTAATACGATTCCAAAGAGGAAACACAACCAATAAAAACATCAAAAAACAAATTTAGCACCAACATACTCAAACAAAAATTAAATAAAACTGAATACTCAATAAGTAGACAAACTACATATCTCCATTCAAATTCCAACTGCCCCATCCTAAAGCCACTCCAAAAAACAACACTGATGCTCAATAAGACATTATAAACCAAATCAGACCAAAACCATTTAAGAAAATATCAATTATCCCAAATTTTAATGCATGCATTAATCAAACACCGGTGGATCCAAATCCGGCAGACCCTCTTTCGGTAGAATCAAGATCATCAACCTCATGACCTCATCACCAAGTTTGTTAGTCTTATATAACAGATGGAGGCATAAGATGGTGTTATAACAGATGGAGGCATAACAAATTCAACATATGCATATCTCTTGGGCTGTCCATACTCCACATTGCCGACAAAAACTGATTGGGGATCCACTTCTTTTCTATTTGCCTGATTAGATGCAGATCTCCTTGAACGGAGCCCATCTCCTGCTCGACTTTCGCCTACATTTTGCGGAGAGCGGCGGCCTCGTCCTCCATCAAACTCTCTCGTTCTCAGGTCGTCCTTTTGGAAAATCCCATAAACTTAACCCACAAATTTGTTCCAATATGAGTTCTTAGCACTTTTTATTTTTCCTGACAAAAATCCAAGAAAACTTCATTCCTTTTGCCCATTTCAAAGAGTGAAAAAAAATATTACGAATTCCTTGTTGATTTCAGCCGAAAATAGTAAGAGGAACCACAATCAAACAAAAATAAAAAATTAGAAGTGATTGAAAACAAGAATCATGTACAGGTTCTTTATGAATTTAAATCCGTAAGTTATATATAATCTTCTAACGCAATGAAATCAAGATGAATATCATACCAAAGCTTTTAGCTTTAATTCAATTACTACGCACCGATATCATCATCACACTAACAGAAAGCTACAGAAGCTATTCTACAATCAACCTCACTGCATTATAAACTCTCCCAAAAACCACTTAGGTGTAATTTCCATGAAAGAAACTCAATGAATAACAAAATTGTACCTCAAATTGAAATAATTGTTTGGGTCCTTCGCTGCTTGCTCCCACGAAAACTGCCAATTCAGAATTCAAGCTCCGTGGGGAGTACGCGCGGCTCAGTTTCCCGAACCTGCGAAACCCGGCACGGCTAAGATCGGGGGCCTGACCTGGTGGACTTGCTGAGGCGAACCGTGGATGCCAAGATCCAGGTCATGTGGCAGAAGGTGAGGCGGAGAATAGGGCCCGGAGAACCGCGACGAAGAAATCAAAATGCGGCGGCGATGTTATAACTTCCGGCGAAAGCGAGGGGAAGGAGGAGGGCGCGGATGCGGAGGCGAAAGCGGCGGCGGGAACGCGGAGAGGGCGTTTCGGAAGAGCGTTTCGGAAGAGGGGTTTTTTGGGCGGAGGAGAATCGNTTCTTCTTTTTCTGACATTTTTCCAATTTTGTGATTTATAAATAAATAAATGAATAATAATAGTATTAGTATTTATATGGGGAGTTGAGAGAAAAGAGAAATATGTATTAGGGAGTGCAGAGAAAAATCAAATGCAATAGGGACTGACAAGGAAGATGAATTGTGAATTAGGAATTTAACAAGAATTAACCGTACTTTATAAGACTATAAGTATGCATTACATGAACTGTAAACTCGTAATGATTAGAACGCCCACACAAATCTTTGCGATAAACATACATATTGATGAAGAAATAATCTCATTTACTTTTCTCAACCATTAATTGAGTCGGCAAATCTGAAAGCACCTCCAATCCTATACTAGCTATTTTAGTTTATTTTTAGGTTATTTTACATGTTTACTACATTTTTAAATTTTGTTTAGAAAAATATATTAAAATAAAATTATATATAAACCATTCATAATTAATCATAAACAAAAAATAATGCAGTTTAAAGTAATGCAATTTAAAAAATCAATGTCATCAACAAACCATAAATCAACCATTCATTAATTATACAAATTAGTGTATTTGAAATTAAAATGAGATCTTCAAATATATAAAATTATATAAATTGAAAGAGGGTGACGGAATAATCTAAAATAGTAACTTTGACCTAGTAATTAAATAAGTTGACTTACCAATTAAAAAATATAGTAAACATTACTTTAATATTTATAAAAAAAAAATAAAAAATATATTATACCTACTTGTTGTAATTCGTGCAATCCAGTTAATAGCACGACTTTCTATATAAATAAAGAGGTATCAATTTTGAAAACTATTTTTTTATAATTATTGCAATAAAAATTTGATTCTTCATATTAATTACGAATCATTGCAATTTTTATTCTTTTGGTAACCAACCATACAACATGTCTTCAAAAAAGTCTACTAAATATATATCGGTTTTAGAAAATATTATTTGAATATGCAAGATAAGATGACAAATATAATTACAAAATAAGAATTGAAAATTAATTATGAAACTTTTATTATTATATTTATCATAATTTTACAATTGAATCTTATTTATCAACATTAATAACAAACCACGGTGATTTCTTATAAATTTAGTGGCCAACCATATACCAAAATATTTTTTTATCGTATCTTAAACAATCATTCAATTGGGAGGATTAGTTTAGAATCCTTTGATATATCAATAACTCAACCGTTTCAGTTTTTCAAAAATTATAAACTCAATTTTCCAAAATATCAAAATAAATATAATTATTTATCTTTAATAACAAGTCAATCTTTATCTTTAATAACAAATCATGTGTTCTCCTGTTTTGTTAGGTATCCAGCCATATGTAGACTGAAATATGCGTGAGAACAAATATGCGTGAGAACATTAAACAAAATAAATTTGGAAATCAATTGAAAAAACTATTGATATAACTACCACAATACTATAATAGAAGAATTGATATCTCAATATTAATAACAAATCCCTATGATTTTCTGTTCATTTCGTAACGAGCCATATATAAAAAATCATCTATTCAAGGTATTCAAAAATATCCTTTGATTTGATCAATAACTACACCAAACCAATTTATTAAAAATTCAAATTGTGATTAACAATACCATAACGAGTCTCATATAAATTAATAGATTAGAAAGAAAATTTAAAATATTTATAATATTATAATTATAACAAAAAATAAAATAATATGGATGTAACTAAAAATTAATAATTTTTTTAGCTTTGAATAATATAAATTAAAATCTTTGTCAATTAAGTGTTGGTTATAATATTTGCTACAATATTTCAACAATAGTCTGACTTATTTAGAAATCGAAATTATATATTATAACAAGGTATGAGTAAGAGAAGATAGAGGGAGAGAAGTATTTTGTGAGTATTACTTATTGATAATATTTGAATATGTTAAATTTTCATTATCTTTTATTAAAAACAAGATCTAAAATGACATCAATTTTATAACGAGTGAAATAACATATCAATAATGTATTAAATTATTATATATCACAAAATAAAAGAAAAAAGTAATTATACAAGACTATTTTTATACTAATCAATATTCCATCATTGCTTTAATGGATGCACTTACAATTATTGTCTCCTGATCACACGGGCTACGTATTAGTAAAATAAAATTTGAAGCTAAATAGAGTAATTTTCCTTTACTATAAAAATATAGATCTCAACTGCCTAACTTATTTTTTTCTCAAACATAAATAAACCCAAATAAATATATTTATTATGGGCCTACTCCTTGTATTTTTCTTTTGAGAAAATTACTCCATGCACTAACCAGAACATTGAATGTTGCATATATATTAACATAATTTTTTATTTGCGAACATACAAAATCTGATGTAAATATTTGCGTGGTACAAGATCTCTCAAATTTTAACTTACCTTTTTAAAAATAATTATTAAGATAGTTACATGTAGTTGGTAACTATCCAAATTAANGTCGGGTCGAGGTTTTTTAGATCGAATTCTGAAGTTGAATTGTCTAGACCCGATTCGCCATCATCCGGTAGATGTGTCCTCGATTTTCTTTGTGCTTCGGCGACGGAATAGTGTTGAATCCACCACCGTGTTCAGTGGGTAGAAAATCACTGAAAATAGCAGTTATACCACAGTTCATTATTATGATGAGCGATTATGATATTATAGATGTTTTTATTTCTTGCGTATTATTTTGAATTTAATCACTTGAGTCGGAGATGCAGTGGCTTCTTTTTTCGATCCTTGCTATTGTTCTTTTAAGAGACAACGATGGACTATGACGGCAGCGCGTCCCCTCTCTTCTCCTTGCCAGCGGGGAGGTCAAGTTGTAGATGACGAAGGCGAGGCCCGAAGCTTGGGCTCATGGAAACGTCAGCAATATATGTTGCGTGTATAGCCAGTATATTTCAGTATATATTTTCATCGACCCGTGCTTCATATGTCTCTCATCTGGCCCGTGTTTCATTTGTTTTTATACAATTGATAGGCTTCTGATTCTTTGATTTTGTAGAATATATTAGCTTTTGTTTGGAATCGCCCTGTTGTGATCAATGGCAGTTTTGAGTTTGCATTAGAGGTGTTTAGTCGTTGTTCTTTACCTGATGCATCTAGTTTTCATCGATAGTGTGTTGTACTGTTTGTTTCCCACACACCTCTATTGTTATAAGTAGTTTTTGATATGTATATAGTCCACAATTTTATTAAAAGGTATAGCTTTTCTATTACAATTACTATTTTTATGCTTTTTCTATTCATGAACTCATTTCTATTCAATTGATTGGCATTTTTTTTTTCAAGTCACTGACCTTTGCATTTGTATCATATACTCTACGTACACTAAAATAGTTTATTAAAATAATGATTGATCAGTTTATGATATGTATACAACATGTTATATATTGAAGAAAAATCCAATCATCACAATTGCAGTTAGATAAAAATGCTATATACCAAAATATAAACGCTATATATAATGTCTATTCAAAACACCTGAGAGCTTAAAAACTTTACTGACTATAAACGCAACATATAGTTCGTTGTAGCTACAATTTTTATGAAAAGCAACATATGGTCCATGAAAAGATGATGGGGCAAAAGCTTCATATTCCCGTCACACCTATATATTTGAAAGATGATGTAGTTGGAAATTCAAATTCTTTCTCTTACTATTTCGTAGTGAAACATCCTATTTTATAGGATATATAACCTTGCCATAGGGTTGTAAACGAATTAAATCAAAGCGAATACTCAAATATTCAATTCGGATTCATTAAAATATTCGAAGATTTGAATTCGTATTCGATTCGTTAACGAACTCATTTTTTTATTCCTATTCGATTCGTTTAGAATATTCGAACATATTCGATTCGATTCGAAATTCGTTTTCAAAAAAATTATAACTAAAAAATATTATAATTACAAAAATAATTTTTATTTTTCATATATTTTTAGTAAAATTTTGTTAATTTATGATGTTTTTACTTTTTATGTTATAAAAATAGTAGGAATATAACAATATATATATACATATATATTATAAATAAAATGTATACTATATATAATTTATAAAATTTATATAATTATTGTTAACGAATCGAATATTCGAATTTTGAATCGAATATCTACAAATTCGAATTCGAATTCGTTTAACTTTCGAATATAAAACACTATTCGTATTCGAATTCGATTTCGAATTCGAATCACGAATATTGAATTCGAATATCGAATCGAATAAAAAAAAATTGATTTGTTTACAAGCCTACCTTGCCATATATAATTATTATTTTTTTTTTCCTGTTTAATCAAAAGTTCCCATAACTTATGCAATTTAAGGGGAAGACAGTTACATTTTATTTGGTTACTGAAAATCCCATAATACGGTGCATCTTTGCAATTAATTAGCATAGAATTTGTAAAAATGCAAATAAAGTTAGCCCAATTATAAAATTATAATTTTTTCCAAATCATGTAATATACATGAAAATTCACCTTCACTTTTCCTCATTTTCTCGTAATATCCTATCGTTTAAATAAATCTATTTCAACACCTTTGTAGCTGAAACGAAAACCTTGCATCATCAAATCATTCAACTTAAGATTTTTTTTAGGAAAAAAAAAAAACCCACAAAATGGCTCACGTTGGAGACATGATTTTTCTATTTGCCTTTGTATAGTAGGATTTATTGAGCTAACAACTGATAACGGGCATAAATGAGGAAGGAAATTGACATGGTTCGAACTCATAAATAGCACTCAGCAAGTTCAATCTGAATTCATAAATATAAGGATAATATATACAACGAATGGTGGCACCAAAGGTTGCATGAGGAATAAGGAACAGCTCCAATCAACATCACGTTTTGAACTTCTGACACAGAAAATCAAATATTTTCAATCACATCAAAGCATCACCTGCTTGTACGTACGTTTTTATATACACAGGGTTGAACCTACAAAGTAGGATGATACCCGATTGCGGCATTACCTTCAACCCTCTGCACAACCCTTCTCACATTCCACTCTTGGCAAAACTCGAGCGCAAGCCGAAGAGCGGTCCCAAGCCCCAGCACAACAATCACTCCTGCACAATATTGGATATGAGGCTAACTGTAGAGTGAATACATGCAATCAAGTGAACCAATTTCCCTTTCTTTTCCATATTATTAGTCGTGGGGAAAAGTGAAATAAAATACAAGTAAAACGCGATAAGAAAAATTTTGGTAGGAAAAACATAAAACTCGATAATTCTGGGCATTTGTTGTATTCAACTCTTGTGATTGAATCTATTACCAAAGTGAAATAAAATACAAGTAAAATGCAATAAGGAAAATTTTGGTAGGAAAAACATAAAACTTGATAATTCAGGGCATTTGTTGTATTCGACTCTTGTGATTGAATCTATTACGAAAGTCTCATGTGAACACGATTGTATATATTACGAAAGTCATCATGTGAACACTTTCAAGTACCGATAATGATGTTGACTGGGAGTGCTGAAACACCAAGGGTTATGGAAATCAGCACGTCCAGCAACAGGCCGCCTATGAGAATCGAAAAGGCCACCCACAGAGGACTAAAACAGCGCTGTACAAAGTAGATAATCGATAATAAATTTGGTAAACCTTAAAACACAAAATTTAAGTGCATGTGAGATTAGAAAAATATGGATTTATTACCCTTTCTTGTTCTTGAACTCTTACGGCTGGATCAACCCTCCAAACCCAGTAACTTGTCTGTGACACAGTAAAGAATCAAGTCAAAGATTTATTTATGACAAAGTCGAATTTGCATTAGAAGCAAAACAGCTTAATCCGTCAGTGAAGAGCAGGATTTCTGCATGGTTCGAGCCCACAATCTTTCTACAAAAACAAAACGCAACACAATGTTCAATTTTGTAGGCATATGTGAAGGGCATATTTAGTCACTACTCGGATATAACCATCAAGGATAAGAGTTTGTAATCAGCTCAAGAAGTGGATTTTCAGTATGCACCACCAGTCATCAGTGAAATAGGTTATTCTAATAATCAAAGAAAAAGTGTAGCCAATCATTCAGATCCCTCAGCCATACTTATCAAATGCTAAACATCCCAAATTAAATAATAACAGGACTTGCCTGGGAATCAGGAGGTGCAACATTCGAAGCAATTTGTCTGCAACAGAGTAATTGAGTCTCATTATCATAACTCATGGGTTAACATAAAATTGCTCAGCAAACATTTAGGCACTTAACTGGCATATCTCACATTTATTTGAACCTCGAGTGGCAAACCATTTGACTATACAAGACTGGTGTGCTTTTGCGAGACCACCTCGACACTGACATCCAAGATTGATCAAGGCTTCTTCATTTTCCTCTTGGCATACTCTGCAAAGGGAAGTATCACAATAATCCATTAAGAAGGTTTCATCAACTGTTACCAGAAGATGTTTTGAAGAAAGGCCTGTTGATGTACAGCAAAAATATTACTTTTAAATGAAACAACGTGTTGCAACTGCAATGAGTTCAGAATGATTATTTTCAATAAAATTGATGATGGAAATAAAAAAGAAAAACATTTATATAAAAAAAAAAAGTAAGTATAAAGCCTTCTCAANCAGTCTGGCAAAAAAAAAAAAACAAGTGAGCAAGCAATTCAACTCTAACAACAGTTAACTGTAACAACAGTTACCCGATGAACTCAGGCCATTACAGTGGTAAGCAAATGGGTGGTATGGATAACTGATAAGTTTTCAATGGAAGTTATAGAGAAAGGAGGAAATACAAACTGAAAGCTAGGTACTAGTATTCTCTAAGACGTCAGCCTCCCTATAGTGCTCAACTATATACTGCCTAAATCTTGACTAAAAAATAAATAAATAAATAAATAAAACAGCAAAAAACAAAAAACAAAATAAAAACAAAGAAAAGGAAAAACAAAACAAAACAAAGAGGCCATGCTTATGCCAGGAAAGTTCAGAACTTTCTTCTGTCAGGCAATCGAAATTCTAATGCAGTGGAGATAGAGACCTCATTAATACAAGTCACTTAAAGCTTGTGGGCAAACAGTTTTGCAGGTACAGATCCCAGCCTCGTGAATGATGTATAGCAACACATTTCTCTACTCACCTGCTACTAATTTCTGCAAATCCACCATTGAACACCCTTATTTTTGGAACTATTCTTCAGTGTTATTTCTTCCAGCTAGGTTTAAACTATTAGAACATAAGAGGTTTGCACATCCCCTTGACATATACTAAATTTAAATCACGATCCCAAGCAATTTGGCAGCCAAGTCAGAAAAAGCTTTGTGGGATATGAAACGTCTTAAGTGCATTGGAACAATCAAATGCGTTCAACCTCAAGCATCACACCAGATACCGACACAACCATCATTTCTGTGAGCAGAATTGAAAGAGTTCAGATAAGTAATTGCTACGAAACTCTTTCTACAGTAAAATAAACGCATTATTGAATGATAATATGTTAGGCTAGAGGTCTTTCCATAGTCTGATGAAGAAAATTGTAATCCAGGGGAATAGTTTGTTTCGAACTTCAACACCAGAACTCCCATTTGTTTGCAGAGGGACAGAAAGAGAAACAAGATGAAGACGAACCACTAGAATCTGATTGGCCAGAAGTAACATGTGTCTTTTCTAAGTAAAAGGCATTAATTAAGTCAACTAAAATGCAACAGCAGTTCACCAACCTACCACATTGTGCATTCATTCATAATGATTTATACCGAAGAAAATGTATTTTTGCAGGCTAGTCTGCCTTCACTTTTGGTGGGCCTCCTTTGTATGGTGAATTTGTATCCTTATATGTTATAGCAGTTTGCGAAGTAGGTCTGCAGTCGATAGCAATTTATTATGAAGACCAGAAGCGTCGGGTTATGTTTCAGTGAAGTAAGGGATATTTACAACTTCTCTGGTCTCCAAATATTAAAATTTGAAGTTTAGAAAAAGACAAAACTATCAATGTGATAAAACACACCATAAAAGCTAATATGGTCTCTTAGTTCACTTTTATTCACATTGAAAGATAACTGGATCCCTGTTGCATAAGAGCTGAGTTTAGAAATGATTTGAATTTTGCAACCTTTCTAAGTTTATATTTCCCCTATACGTTACAACCTTTTAAACCTCAGATGATATGTGTTGACTTAAGAAGATTTGAAAGATATAAATCTAAGTCTACTTCACCACTATGTTAATACAACAAAAATTTCTCTTTACTATATATCAATAAATCTAAGCTACGTGAGTATAAGTTTGGACCATTATTTTAATATTGAGACCTGATGTGTTCTCCTTTTCGTCATTATGTGCGCCTTCTATCTACATATAACTTCTGCACTTTCGTACTCTCAAAGCTAAAGGATTTCAAGAGAAGTACTCACTAATTATTGTTACCTCGGACCAAGGACCACCTTACCGACAGAGACCTATTATTCCTTAATTTGATGATGCCTCAATTTGATAAACTTAACAGGTGAAATAGAAGAACATTCCGGTTCCACCTGCAGTTGGATATAAGTTTGTCGTACATACAGCAGAAAGTAGATAGGGAAAACTAAAATTTCTATTCTCGTATAAGAGTGAGGAAAGACAAAGCATAGTTGATCTGTCATATCACTAACTAGTCGAGACAAAGTCACTAGGCAGAAAAATGCCAGTAAGTTCAGCCAGTAGAACCATTTTATAAGTTGACTGATACAGAATATAGACTTCATCTCAATGTAGAATTATTTACCAAGCAAGTGCACTCAAACATTCTGCCCGTTTTCCTATACTAAGTCATTGTAAGCCTCTTCTGGACAAGGGTAAGAAATGACGTTCGAGAATGGAAAGCAGGAAGAACAAACACACATCAATTTAATTGATGAAAAATGTAAAAGAAGACGAAGATACTGCTAGTTAATTCTTGGGGAAACGATTATAATTACTTACTAGACCATGAATATATGTATGTGAGCATACATATGACACATATAATTGTATGAAAGTGAAACTGCAGCACTTCACTTCCAAAAAGTTAACTTGTTGGCATGGACGAGCCGTGGGCGTGCATGCATGGACGAGCTAAGGATGTTGGCATGGACGAGCTGCTAAGTTTCCCATTCATTTTCTGTTTATGTTTTACAATTTTGTGTTCTTAGTCGCATTTCTTACTTATAGTATCGCAATCTTCATTTTGTTGTTTTATTTGTTACTTTCTGTGCCACATGTCGGCTAGAGATTAGTTAGTTATTTTCTAACAGTCATGTAAATCGTTAGGGGTGAAGGTGTATAGATCTTCGTCTTCATATGTATACTACAGGGATTTTTTAAGATGAAATAAAAATTCTCCCAGAAAATTCCCAAATCCTTTGAACAAAAATGGCGATAAACTCCTAGCCTTACATGGTAAAGGTGAATCGAAACTGCTGCCATGGTGCGAAATGAGAATTGCAGAGAAGAACAAGGAAAAGAGGTCGCGATGAAAAACAACTACTCCAGAGATTCAGTTATACTCTCTCTCCATGGCTGGGATCATCCTGGCATGATATTGGTTACAAATCAGCTCACTGGAAATAATTATCTCCATTGCAGTCGGGCTATGAGGTTGGTGCTCGGAGCTAAATCAAAGCTCGGTTTCATCTACGGGACCGTTGAAGTTCCAGAGCAGAACTCAGGCGATTACGAACAATATCAGAAAGTTTAGAGTTTATGGTCATGGCTTTTAAACTCTATTTCCAAGGAGATTGTCGAGGCATTCATTTATGTCAAAAGCTCAAAACAACTATGGGACGAGAGATATGGGGAAAGCAATGGACCTTTCAGGTATCGTTTGCAGAAGGAGATAGTAAATTTCACCAAGTACAAGGTACATTGTCTATTACAGCTTATTCTACAAAGCTGAAATGCATATGGGATGAATATGCTTGAAACCTGAATGTATGTGTGGCTCTGGGAAGGCCTTTTCTGAAAATGAAATGGAGATCAAATTGATGCAATATCTGATGGGATTGAGGTTTTTGAGCAAATTAAAAACCAGATACTCTTAATGGACCCCTTACCTACCTTTAACAGAGCTTATTCAATGGCCCTAAAAGTGGAGAAACATAAATCAGTGCATAATATAAGTTCTGATTCCTTTGAACCTTCAGCATATTTGTAAAAGGTAGTTATGGAAGAACAGGAGGTAGAGGTAGCACAGGAGAGGTTCACATGGAAAGAATAATATTGGTGTAGGAAGAGGTAGGGGTGGCATGAGGTTGACCAAGGAAGAGAGCCAAACTGGTTTGTAGTCACTGTGGGTTTAATGGACATGAAGTGCAGGGTTGTTTCAAATTGAATGGATACCCGAACTGATATAAGGAGCTGAGAGATAAAAGACTGAATCAAACAGTAAATTTGGTGGAAAATGATGAGATGGGAAAGGGAGATGGTGATGCTAAGTGAGCTGAATGAGTCAGATAATAGCTCAATCATACAAAAAGAGATTGCTAAGTCATTCATCAACTGATATTAGCTCAATCATACAAAAGGAGATTGCGAAGGTCAGGAGCCTTTTCTCGCTATGTGGATTACTCAGGTAACAAAGATAATTATGCGTTTTATTTGCTAGAAAAATTGAGTAGAGGAAGTTGGATAGTTGACAATGGTTCTAGTAAGCACATTTGCTCAGACAAAATGTTGGTTTGCAGCTCTTCAAGATTAAAGTTCTTATTACTATAATTCTACCTGATGGAACAAAAAATGAAGTGTCTGAGATAGGAGAAGTTAGACTTAAGAATCCTATACACTTAAGGAATGTGTTGTTGGTTCTAGAGTTCAAATACAACATGTTGTCTTTGGGACAACTTGTAGTTGATGAGAGGTTGGACTTTGTGTTTACTAATAAAGAATGTCGACTGCAAGACCTTGAAGGAGGAGACATAATTGCAACTGAAACAACACAGTTGGTAGTTGGTGGCTTGTATGTGAATGAAGGTGAAGAGTTTTGTTCTAGACTAAAAGCATCTGAAGTTGTGGTACAAAACTTGGACATGGTTCAGTTTCTTGTTTAAAACATATACATTTCTGAAGTCAAGTTGTAATAAGGAACAAATTCACTTGTGTGATACTTGTCATAAGTCTAAACAGTGTAGATTACATTTTGTTTCAAGTCACATAAGAGTAAGAGTACGTGCAAGTTTGATTTGACTTATGTGGATGTTTGGGGGTCTTACCATGAGGATTATGTGATAACCACATCTTATATGTCGACCGTAGTTAATGATTATACAAGAACTACTTGGATATTTCTAATGAAGTACAAGTCCGAGGTGGTTGATCATATAAAATTCTTCATTAACATGATCAAGGTGCAGTTTGGAATTGACATTAAAAAGATAACATAATAAGTGGATTCACAGGGAAAGAGTTTGAATAGATCATGAAAGAAAATGGAAATATTGCATCAAAGGTCTGTGCTTATACTCCACAAAAAAATGGGTTTTGGAAATGAAGCATATATCTATTTTTGAAAATTGCAAGATCCTTATCTTTTCAAAGTAATTTGGACGTAACACTTTGGCATTTTTCATTATTAGTTGAAGTTCACATAATCAATTCACTTCCCTCATAAGTCGTAGATGGAAAACTCCTTATGAATTGTTGTATGGGATTGTTCCAAGCTATGAGAGGTTTAAGGTATTCGGTTGTCTTTGCTATGCTTCTAAGAATGAACTTCACAAAAGAAAATTTGATGCTAGAGTTGTACCTTGTGCATGTTTGGGTTATGTCGGATATAGGGGATGCTTGGATATAAGATTGCTTGATTTTGTTTGGATTTTTGTTTTGGTATGGTTAGTTTTGAAAAAAGTGGTAAGGTTAGTAAGTGGAATTTTGAGTTTCTATTAAAAATATCTAAAATAAAATAATTAAAGTTGATTTGATGTAAAAGTAAGAGAGAGATGATGTTAAGTGATGATTAGTTAAAATTATGTGAGTGGATGGATAGTGAATTAAAATTGATGTAATATGTAAAAATAATTAGTGATATTATTTAATTATATTGATAATTTCGAGGATAGCAGAGTTGAGTTAAAATTAAGTTAGATTTTAGTTAAAAAAAAGTGATTGGTAAAAAATGATTGAATTTTTGTTAAAAAAAAAAAATTGTATCCAAGCATGCTCGTACACCAAGAAGGTTTTAATATCAACAATTGTGGTGTTCTATGAGGAGGTATGAGTATATAAAATTGAGAGGAATCCTTATGGGAGCATAGATAAGTTCAAAGCATGGCTTGTGGAAAAGGGCTATACCTTGAAAGGGAAGGCATTGATTTCATGGATATTTTTCTCCAATAATCATTGCTTTAGCTACAAAGCTTTAGCTACAAAGCATGCTTAGCAATTGCACAATATTGACATAAACAATGCTTTCCTACAAAGCTTCTTGGATGAAGAGGTTTACATGTTGCCTCCAAAAGGGTATACAAAGCTAAGTTGGGTGAGGTTTGTCTTTTGAAAAAGAGTTTGTATGGGTTTACGCAACGAAACATAGAGTTTTATGATAAACTCTTGGCTTATGGTCTTACCAATCTTTTAGTGATCACTGCCTCTTTATAAAACACGAAGGTGATAATTTTTTGACACTTCTGTTATATGTGGATGATGTGCAAAATAGTCTATCAGTCTATCAGACATCCAACAACTCAAACATTACTTGAAGGAGTTGTTTGCCATCAAGGATCTTCGTCATGCTAAATACTCGCTAGGCCAGTTGTTGCATAATAGTTGATCCAGTTTGTCCAAACTCCCTCTCAAGCTCATTGTTCATTAGTGAGTTGTTGCTATACACTGGGCTAAATATGATCAGCCGCCGTGAAGATAGAGCGGACATCAAGACCTCCGTCTGATGTAGGAGCACAACATTTATCCAAAGAAGCCGCAATTCTCGCAGAAGTCTTAATATTACCTAACAAAATTCAGTTACGGCAAGCCTTGTGAATAACATCAAGCAATGAGGTCGGCCATCTATAAATCATCATGCTGCGGACTACAGAGCTAGTAATAACCGAATTCACTAGGCAGAAGAGTGTCCTTACCAAGGCTTTCATTTTCAGAGAATACGGTCACATAAGGCCTTAAAATGGACACGTCGAGGGATGCCCTTGAAAATAGGGGCACTTTTTGTTTGTTTCATCAGGCTTAGGCTTAGCCTACAATCCACTCGCCTAATGTGATCCCGATTGGGTAAGGTGTGCCCTTACTTGAAAGTTATTGACAGGGTACTGTATTTTTTTTTCTTGGGACATGCACTGATTTCATGGAAAACCAAGAAGCAGAAACCGGTCTCTCGCTCCTAAGCCGAGGCTGGATAACGTTCCATGGCTACAACGGTTTGTGAATTACAATGGTTGGCCCATCTAGCTCATGAGTTGCATGTTAACATTCATCATCCAATCCTTCTTTGGTGGGATAACAAAGCGGCCCTTCATATCACCTGTTTTTTCATGAGCGGACGAAGCACCTAGATATTGATTGTTACGTTGTGCGTATGGTTTTGTCTTGCCGCAACATATTTCCTCTTTTCGAGGCCACCTGACCTACTCACACTAAAGCACTCAGGGGAAAGGATTTTCATCGTCTTTTGGGCAAGTTGGGATGTGTCTCCACTACACATTCCCACTTGAGGAGGGGAGCAGGGGGAGGGGGGAGGGGGTGTTGGCATGGACAAGCTATATGAGTGCATGCATGGACAAACTAAGGATGTTAGCAAGGACGAGGTGCTGAATTTCCTTTTTTATTTTTTAATACTCTTCATTTTGTTGTTTTATTTGTTACTTTTTTGTGCCCCGTGTCGGTTAGAGATTGGTTGGTTTATTTTCCAACGGTCATGTAAGTTGCTAGGGCTGAAAGTTTATATATCTTCGTCTTAATTTTTATGCTCGAGAGATTCTTTAGATGAAATAAAAAATCTCACAAAAAACTCCCAAATCCTTTAAACAAAAATGGCGATGAACTCCTAGCTTTACAATGTTCATAATATTCCCAATAACTCATAAACAATCTACATATTCAACATAGAAGCTATTGCACGCAGTATGCAACTAGAAAAGTGTGAGCTTCCACCTCCAAAATCAGAGAACACAAACACTATTACCTGTTTAGGCATTCGGTCTAAATACAAGACAGCCTCATACAATACCAAATTTGTCAAACCTAATATTTTCTCCAAGACAACCTAAACCCAAATCCACAAATTTTAGACAACAAGGACGAACCAAATAAAGAAACACAGCAAAAGAAAGAGAGAAACGCTTTAATTAGCCAATTCTTAAGAAAGGGAATTCGTACCTGCACTCTTCATGGGAAGTTGAACTTCTCTCCAGTTGAGGCTCACCCTTGTTGGCACAGTCCACGACCACCAAGTCAATGGTTTTCTCAACCAAGTCCTGGGATTGACCTACAGATGCAGCCTTCGCTAAAGCGCCGCCGACGACTATGTTTACCCGCTGCTTTTCGACATCATCATCGGAAAATTCGCCTGGCATAGCAGCACATCCACCATTCCGCATTTATTTCAGTGAGGAATTAACCAACAATTATCCAGAAACGTATTGAAGAGTGGTCTTCTTAACTTGAGAAGATTTCGAAGTTGCAATCGGGAAGGTAAAAGGTGAAGAAGATGAGCGACAAAAGGAGAAAAAGAATAGAGAAGTTGAGAATTTGTTGTAGGTTGCATCACAAAGCTAGACGGGTGTACAACTGTGGGGCCGACTTTTGGAGTCTTATTTTATTTATATTTTTGGCCATTTTATTTCTTTAGGATTGAAGTATTTACAATGCTTGGGTTCAATCAAAATAATTTATATGTTAGTTAGATAATAGGCTCGGTCTAATAAATTATATTTTCCAATTGAAATGTAAATAGACTGAGTCCCGCTGATGTGACAGAAAAA
>BKCP01013736.1:875828-982828 GCA_008636005.1 Striga asiatica | reverse complement strand
TACCAAATGATTTTTTTTCAGTTTTTTCAGTTTTTTCGGTTTTTTCGGTTTAAACCGAAACCGAATCGTTTTATCGGTAACCGATTGTCGGTTACCGAATTCTTATCAGTTTGGTTTCGGTTTGAATATTAGTAAAATCGAACACGTTCGGCTCGGTATCGGTTTAATGTTATCGCTTCGGTTACCGAACCAATACCAGCCCTAGTTTATTTATATGTCACATCGAAAAAACTAAACACAAAGCATTGCAGATGCTTAGCCTTGTTTAGTAATAAGCGGTTAGCTGTTAGCGGATTGCATTAACTGTTTTGACCAGCGGCCTTAGCTGTTTTGATCAACGGATTGTGTTAGCGGTTTGTAAAAGAATGTTTGGTACAATTAGCTATTTTAATTAGCTGTTAACATGTAAAATTACTTATAAGGACATCACATACTTTTTTATCATTCTAATTTATGTTGAACTTATAATTATTTAAGAAATATAAATATTTAATATTTTAAATATTCATTAAAGTAATTTAAATATAATAAAAACATAAATAAATAATAAAATGAAAATATTTCACGTCATATAAACAACCAATAACAAGTCACCACGAATTAAAAACGGTTTGGTAAAACGATCTGGTAAAACTAATTGTTTGAAAATTAGCCATTACTAGTTATTTATAAATACAATCTGATATTTTCAAGTTTATAATATCTACAAATAATTTATATTTTTTTGTAAATTTTGAAATAAAATTGAGAGTCACTCTTTAAAATAAAAAAGGTAAATAATTATTTATCAATAATGAATCAAATTTTACGTTTTTGTTTGTTATTTATTTGAATAAATGATACTAAAATGAATTGAAAATAGCTAGCTTTTGTAATGCAAAAACATGTTACTTTTGCTTCAGTGCTATTTTAAAAAGAAAAAATTATTTGGTGAGCAATGTAGGCAAATGTTCTAGGTAAGTTTTTAATGGTAAATAAACAATAAAAAAAATACATGATCTAATTAAAGAATGCAAAACGCCATTCACAAACGCTCTTTTTTTCCCAATCCGCCAAGCTAATAAGCTACTTAACCAAACATAACTGTTAGCAATTTTATTTGGTCAAAACTGCTAATTTAGCTTTTTTTGCCCAAACCGCCGATATCCAAACATAGGTATTCAATTGAGATTCTTAAATAATTTTTAAGACTTTTTAAATTGTGTGACTTTGGTGAATTTTGTAAAACTTTCATAATTTTTGTGGACATCTTTAGACTTTCAGAAAATTGTTATGAGTCTTTAAGACTTTCATCATAGACTTTTCTGGACCTTTTGAAACTTGTTATGACTTTTATATACTTGTAGTTATAATTATTATATTTGCATGAAATATTCATGAACGTTGCATAACAACTAATATCAATAAAGTCAAACTAGATTTTTTTTTAAAAAAAAATATTAAACCGAAATGAGTTATGATAATAAACATTAGCAATTCAACAAGCATAAAGAATAAAAGATATTGTAGATTAATCATCAAAAATTGATTAATCAAATTTAGAATTATTATTCGAACTAAGCTATTCACGAACAATTTGTTTAAGGTTTTAGGTTTATTAAATGAGCAAGCCGATTCGAACTTTCACGAGCTTTAACGAGTTGAACTCGAGCATCTGCTACAATGACACTTATAGTCAACTTAATCAATATATATTTATCTAATTATTGATTAATTTTATTTTTTTATTTTTCGTATCATGTTGCAACATTAAAAAAATACTATTAGGATATATTTTTACAAGACACAAACATTATCAAAAGACAATAATTGTATCTTATAAAGTTATCAATAATACTCATAATAATTTTATGTAAACAAATAAACTGTTACTAAATAAATTTTAATATTTAAAAATGTAAATTTAAAAATAAAAAAGAAAGAACAAATAAATTATTGGCATGTGCAAACTATACAAGTATTTAAACTTTGAAAAGTCAAATTCACAAGCAAGCAAAATTTCAAGTATACACACATAAAATAACCATAAAAAATAAAAATCTATAATAATATAAAAAGATTTGACATTTACTTGAAAAGTAACTACTTTCCCGCCTAAATAATTTGTCTTTACTTTTTTTTAGTAAATAATTTTGGATTGTGTGACACTTTTTTAAAATTCAAATTTCAAGAGTTGACAAAATCTGTACAACATTGGGTATGGTCAAAAATTTCGGCAGAATCTTTTAATTATGTTACAAATGAATTAGAAAATTAATTAAATCTGTACTAAATATATTTGGCCAAATAATACGGAATCTTCGTTTCTGTGTTCTGTTGTTACAAACAGGAAAGGAAATAAAAAAAAAAAATCAATTTCTTAAAAATATAGCGGCGATATTGTAGGCGATATTCTTAAAAATTTCTGCGGAGATTTGGTGCGGGTCAAATACAGCGGCGATTTTCTTTCACTTCCTAACATATATTAGCCTCCAATTTTTTTATCATGTAAATAATGCTGGGATTTCTTTCAATATGTGGCGATTTGGTGTGGTTCAAATATTGTAGCGATCTTCTTTTCAATTTTTAACATATATTGCGTATACAAATCTGCGATTTTTAACATATATTGCGTATACACATTTTCTTTTCAATTTCTAACATATATATTGCTGCAATTTTCTTTGAAGCTGCGGCGATTTGCTGGGGGTCAAAGATCTTCCAAACTTCCTTTATCATTGTGCAACCAAATCTGCAACAATCATATTCATAAATATAAATGGCCACACTGTGGTAAGATATTTTCTATTGAATCAATTTAATATTCTATTGAATCAATTTATAATATTTATTGCCTTTCTTAAGATATTTTCATTTTCATATCACTTATTTATGGAACTAAACTATAATATACATTGGCCTTCTCCTATAAATTCATTGTTCATTAAATGTTGTTTACTCATCATTTTCTCGATTTTAGTTGTTTAGTACACAAACCAATAAAAAATGAATCATCTAGAATTTGGTACGATCAGTCAAGTAGAGAGAACAAAAAAAATTACCAATGAAGCTCCGTGTGATTAGAATTATTTCACACAAGTTTGAAGCTGCATGGAAGAATTACAAAGAAATCCTTTTCCACGATGAAGAGGTTGCTTCGATTTTATTCTTATTTGTTTATATAAACTTATATTACTCTTTGCAATTAAATAATTCATGTACTTATTCTTACTTTATAGGGATTACGTGTAACTGGCATCCTACGAGCTGCTCATATGAAGAAACGGATCAACAAAATCAAGGAAGGAGAAGTTTATGGAATTAACAAATACCAAGTGGAGAACAACTTTGGTTCATTTCGACTCGCACAGGGTGAATTTAAAATTGTTATCAACGGTACTACAAGTTTTGTTAGGTACAAAGGTGACTTCCCGAATTTGCGATTTGATTTTAAAAGCTTTGGTACTCTCCGTTTTGGGGCCCGTCAAGATCAAAGTGTGCTCTTTGGTAATCTCTATTGCTATCAATTATTATTTAACTTATTATTTACATTTTTTGTTTGTATAGTTATTTATATTAAATATTAAATTAAATAATTAATTTATATTCATCATTTTCTTAATAGATGTAATTGGCCTGGTGGTTAAAATTGGAGCCGTTCAAATGAAAGAGGTCGATGGCGTTCCAACGAAAATGATTGTGTTTTCTCTTATGGATCTAGAGTAAGAATTTTTTTACATTTATATATTTTGGATTTTGTGAAAATCGACAACACCATTTAATTAAATAATTATATAGGAGAAACACTATTGATGGCACAATTTGGTGAGAATACGTTGATCGACTTTTAGATATTGAAAAGGAGTATGGCAATGATCGTCAACCGCCTGTGCTAATTATGCATCTTTGCCGAACTAAGCCTTGGTCAGGTATTTATGTCAACATATTAAATCATATAATTATTCTTTGATATTTGATCATATATTTATGTTATATTATATTTACACGTTATTAAATTTTCTTTAACTATTTTCGAAAATAGATTTACACTTTATTTTATTTAATTTTACATGTAACTTTTTATAATATATGTTAAAATGTCAGAAACAAATCAATTAACAAATCAAGGAATGTTACGAAACTACTTGCGGGACATGGTGTTCCCGAGATTCGAGATTTCATTCGAAGGTTAGCTTTTAAATATTAAAAATTGAATTTTTCACCAATTAAATTTATATGATACTCATATATTATGGATGTAATCATGTAGGTTGGATGGAGGTAATATGGGCGACGTGCACTTGGCCTCTCATAGTAGGTTTTTTGTGAAAGATGAAATCGACGATTTGAAAACTGGAGATGTAGTCGTCACTTCTGTTTATTCTCTTTACGAGATTGAAGAGGTAACTTATTTTTGTTTAACTATTTTATATTATGCGATACTACTATTATATTTTGGATATATAACATTTTTTAATATTATTATAGACTCCTGGAACTTGGGTGTGCGCAACCATTGAATCTGTGATAGATGACTGGTGCTATCTAGCATGTCGAAGGTGCAGTGGCAAAATGGAAAATATCTATATATATTGAAAAAAAGAGGTCAATAAATCATTTGTGGAAACTTTTAAAAAATTGGTCAACAACCCCATTGACTTTCCATTTGTAGAAACTAATTTAAAAATCTTTTCAAAATATATGTTTTTTTTTTCCTGTTTTTTAGGGATGGATATACCTTTAACGTGATAAGATATATACATGTGATTGCATATTTTGTTGTTGCATCCCAAAAATTATGGTATTTAAAATCTATCCAAATACAATCCATAATTATCTTATCACTTTTGTTAATAAAAAATTGTATAAAAGGATATTCACTACCACCATTACAACTCATCATTCACGAGTTCAGAGAAAAAAAAAATACAGAGAATAATTTTTCATCGCATATACAATATAATGCTTCCAGGCTGGGGTAAACTTGATATATAATGCTTCCAGACTGGGTACGTTAACAAAAGAAACAAACCTTTTTTTTTGCGTCTGAGAGCAGTCCGCATTATTGAAACCCATCACGAACGGGAGAGCTATAAACAGGTAATATTTACCTTTTTTATTTCAATTTTATATAATTTAAAAAATTATTTTAATTAATATTTATAACAAACCTTTTTTGTGTCTGAGAGCAGTCCGCATTATTCAAACCCATCACGAACGGGAGAGCTGTAACGCATTTTCATGATGAACAGGTAATATTTACCTTTGTTATTTCAATTTTATATAATTTAGAAAATTATTTTAATTAATATTTATAACAAACCTTTTTTGTGTCTGAGAGCAGTCCGCATTATTGAAACCCATCACGAACGGGAGAGCTGTAACGCATTTTCACGATGAACAGGTAATATTTACCTTTGTTATTTCAATTTTATATAATTTAGAAAATTATTTTAATTAATATTTATAAATTTGTATCGTAGGTGCTTTCATTAAATGCATAATACATTATCCGAATATGAGAGCAACAAACTTTATATAAACTGAGAGCAGTCTAATTTTTGTAAAATATGTAAACTTTAAACGTATTTTATATATAAAATTTTATATACTTTTAAACATGTTAGTTGGGCAAATTTTAAGGATATATATATATGTGTGTGCTAACTTTAAGTATATATATTTTTCTTATAAAATAGTCTAGACAAAATTGAGGTAATTTCACATTTTTCAATAATAATATAAAATATTTTAATACTTTCACATATGTTATATAATAGTCTGCGTATTCTTAATGTCTTTTGGTTGTAACACTGTTAACACATATAATATTAGATACTTTTAAACATATTTAGATATTTTTTTTACTCATTCTTTAATATCTATGTGCATAAAAAGAGAATAAGATTTATAAAAAATTTTCCGGCAATATACTAAATGTTAGATAAAAATCTCATTTTATTTGTTATATAATATTTCGAGTTGCATTAATTTTGATTTGTATGTGTAAAATTGATAAATTAAGCGTATGAAAAGGAACGTACGAATTACTGTAAAGATTTAAAAAATAAAAAATAAATCTAATTTTTGAATATTTTCTAAACGAATTTATGTCATAATTCGTCATAATTTTCCCACATCATATCAATATTTATTTTATCTATACTAGGTAAAAGGTAAATCATTATCTCAATATTTATTCTATATATTCTAAGTAAATCTTCTCATCTATCTGAACGGTCCGCAGGTAGTATTTCATACTTTTCTATTCATAATCAAATATACCAAACCTTCACAAATTTTACTTCACAAAGAAAGTGTTCAATAATTTATATTTTTTTTCCTTCTTTGCAATCCATTTATTTTTATTACATATATATAAATTATATTATTTTTAATATTTCACACGTTAAACATTTCAGGAAAATATACCATCCCGTGCATCGCACGGGTACTGTACTAGTTGATGATAAAGCGGAGTGCACCAAATGCAAGGCAACATTTGGTATTTATCGGTAATATTTCTTTTTTTTTTCCATGATTTGATATGTTTTGTACTTAATTATTACTACATTACTTAAACGATAATTATTTTAAATAACAGCTATAGGATCCGTTTTGGTATTTGTGATGATACTGCAACCGCAACATTAATCTTATGGGACCGGTAGTGCGAACGAATCATTGGTAGGCCGTGTCATTCGTTGAAGAGTGCCTTTGTTGAGCAGGTGAAATACTTGGTATTAATTTAGCCGTCCAATTAAATTCATATTATTTTACATAACATCAATAATTATTTATTTTGTTTAAATGCAGAACCCCACGAGCTTTGAATTGCCGAAGGAAGTGGATAATTTGGTCGGCAAAACAATGTTGTTCAAGGTTAGGATACAACCGGATAAGCCTGGAAATTATCGAGCTGCTTTCTCGGTTGTTCGAGTTGTGCTAGACAACAATTTGGTGTCCAAGTACAAGACTTGGGAAGTTAAAAAAGAGGTGAGTATTTTTTTTTAACGCATATCAAAATTTATATACTAACTTTTTTATTTTCAATAGATTTCAAAATTTATATACTAACTTTTTTATTTTCAATAGATTTCAAAATTTAGATACTAACCTTTTTTTATAATTATTAGGAACCAGATTTCATGACACTACTGCTTAGGGAAGATGACAATGGGGAGTTAATAAATTTTATTACTTTATTTATGTTTTACTTCATCTTATTTTTTATGATTTGAATATAATGGTATAATATTTTATTTTTAGGATGCAACTATTGAGGATGAAATTATAAGTTCCATGAAGGTTGTTCAACAAGTTGTTCCTGTTGGGGAGTCATCAAGTGTCAAACACAAGCTTTGGGAGGAATTGGATGCAGAAGATGAAAAAACTGTTGTTTTTGCCGAGTCCAAGACTATTGACAAGGGGAAATCTAAAGTTTTTGATGAGTGATGAGGAGTAGTTGGCGCATTACTATTATAGCTATTAATAAGTTTTTTATTGAAGGATTATTTCTCATTGTTAGGGAATTTAGTTAATGCTATTAATAAGTTATTTAGTGAAGTATTATTTCTATTTGTTAGGGAATTTAGTTAATTATTAGTATTCGGTTTATGGTTATTGGGATCTTCGTTGATTATAGTTATATAAATAAAATAAATGGGAGCATTTAGCTTTCATTTTTTATTATACATTCCTACGGCTTTATCCATTTATATTTTTATCATACCACATTATTTTCTTCTGTTTAGTGCAATTAAATTACCCAGTTTGCTATTTATAAAGATATCATAATTATCAAACAATATAACATACTTATCTTACGCAAATAAAAAAAATGAATGCGGATGCATGCGGCAACAAATAAGTAAAAGGCAATGTTACATAATACGTGTGATAAGAACAAACATATTTATAGATACATAAATACCTTTTTATATAGATGATAAGTTATTAATGATAATAAGAAGTATATATTATACATTTATATATATAGATACATAAATTATTATAATAATGAATTGTTGTATTTCTTTAGATAAAATATTTTTATCATAAACGATTTTTTATTTATAAATACGTGTGATAAGAACAAACATATACTTGTGATTCGATTTTTTATTCCATCTAAAAGACTTGTGATAAGAACAAACATATATTATTAAAATATATCTATATGTCTATAGATTATAAATCGTGATTAAGAACAAATGGGTAGACGTTTTGAAAAAAGGGCAATATTGAGTTAAGATATCCTTTAATGACATAAAAGGGCAATTTATTTGGGAGAAATGCTATGGAGCCAATGGTTGGCTCCTTTATGGAGCCAACCATTGCTCCATAGCATTTCTCTGTATTTGGAAATAAAATATTGCTGCAAATACTCATTTTGAAAAAGTCAAACATTGCGGCGAAAAGATTTATAATGAAACAATTCTCTCTTTGAGAGCGGGCGATTATCTCTTTGGGATGGGGAGATTATCTCTTTGAGATTTTTATTTCCTTGGGTGAGGATTGTCTAGTTTTAGGGATTGTGTGTGTTGCTGTGTAAATCACGGGTTTTCGATTTGGGGGAGTTAGGGTTTTTTTTTTTGGTTTCAGAAGTTATGGAAGCGTGTACGGGGGAAGGGTTAGGAGATGAGGTCTTGTCAAAGATGAAGAAGTTCTCATTATCGGATAAAGAAGCTGGTGACATTGAAATCAGGGTAGATGATATCAAGTCTAGCGAGGAAGAGTGTGGCCGGAGTTTATTTGGGAAAGTTGTGGGGGACCGAAGGGCGGGACTTCTGGGAATCAAGCGAGCAATGGGTGCAATCTGGAGAATTCAACAGACATTGGAAGTGAAGGAACTCAGTGTAAATTTTTTCCAGTTCATATTCAGTTCTCTTGAAGATAAGAACAAAGTTGCGGCAGGTCACAATTGGTTATTTGAGAACCAGTATCTCATACTTCAGGAGTGGATGCCAGGACTAACAAAGAACCATGTTTGCTTTGAGGAATTGAATATCTGGGTCCAAGTCTATAATGTGCCTCTCAATTGGATGTGTACAGAGGTAGGAATGAAAATTGGTGGAGTTTTCAAGAATGTCAGAAATGTGACTATATGCAAATCGGGTGGTGACATGGGCAGTTACCTTAAACTTCTGGTCATCCTTAATCTAAAAGAGCCGGTGCCCCGATGTACAAATGTGAAGCTTGGGGATCAAAGGGTGAGGGTAGTGTTCAAGTATGAAAAGTTGGTAAACTTGTGCTACTACTGTGGCAGAATAGGTCATTTGGATAGATCATGTCATGGGAGGCTACAAGATATTGAAAACAATAGCCTAGCAGAAGGCCAATATGGGGAATGGATCAAAGCAAATGACTTACCAGGTGGGGGGAGGAGCAGTTTCTCTGGGAGCTCAGGAGCAAGAACTAGTGGGCCACAGCAGAACTCAAAATTTGGGTCCAATGTGGAGGCTAGTACTCAACCAAATATGCAAAGGACACAAATGGAGATTGAGGAAGGAAGAGGAGGGGTGATACAAAAGATAGTGGAGGAGGAGAAGGAGGTAGAACAAGCAAAGGGTGGTGAAGAGATGCAGTTGTGCCTTGCTATTATTGAGGAGGAGCCTACACAAGAGGATCAAACCAGTGTGGTCAGGGTGAGTTCTACAAGAAATGCTTTGGTTTTAAAGGAAGCAGAATCTACTCAAAGAGAGGACCAAGGTGATATCCAATTGAGTAGTGATCAGAGGGAAGCTAAGACCACTAAGGGAGCTACTTGGAGGAGAAAGATTGCTACTTCAGGCAGGTTGAAGAGGCAATGTGAGGCAGAGAAAGCCACTGATGATACTAAATTACAAAAGAGAATTAGAGAAGTCAGTGGGAAGGGGAAGGAGATCATGGTGGATCCTAGTGAAGTGTCTAAAAGCAAAAAACCAAAAGTGGAAAAATGTCAGGGAAATTCAGAGGTGGAGAAGGCCAGCCTTGAATGGCCCCAAGGTGACCAATGAGGGCTATGGTGTGGAACTATATAGGGCTGGGTGGGCCCTGTACAGTTTCCCAAATCAAGGATTCAAGGAGAATCCACCACCCTAATATTATATTTCTATCTGAAACTAAGAAATCTGCTAAGTTTACAAGGACTGTTTGTAGGAAGTTGGGCTTTGAGAATAGATGGTATCTAGTGGAGCCTGAAGGGACAAGAGGTGGGTTATTGGTAATGTGGGATGTGAACACTGAAGTGAGAACGGTGATAGGTAATGAGTTTTGCTGTCAAGTAGAAATGAAGGAGACTGGTTCAACTGGGTGGATTTGGGTAATTTTTGTCTACCTAAGTACTGATAGAGGCAGTAGAATGAATCAGTGGGAGTTTTTAGAGGAGAAACAGTCATCATGGGGGGATATATGGGCCATGGCTGGGGATTGGAATGACATAGTTAGCAATGAGGAGAAGAGAGGGGGAAGAAGAAGATCAGAAGCTAGCTTTATGGGGTTCAGGGAGTTTATCATGAGAATGGGGATGCAAGAGGTTGAGCAGAAAGGGGCTTTCTTCACATGGGGAAATAATAGAGATGCTGAGGGTTATGTTGAGGAAAGGTTGGACAAAGTGTTTACTTCGCTGGAATGGGATAGTAGGTTCCCACAGATGGAAGTATCAAATTTCTACAGATGTGCATCAGATCATAATGTGTTACTATTGAATACTGATAAGGGAGTAGTCTTTAATAAAAAAAGGTTCTTATTTGACAGTAGCTGGACTAAGATGGAGGGCATAAGCCAGGCTGTGGAAAGAGGATGGTCTACTCAGATGGATGGAACACCTATGTACCAGGTACATCAGAAGGTGAAGGCAACAAGAATGGCTCTGATGGAGTGGAGGAAACCGCTGAGCAGAAATTCTGAGGAAGCAATTCGAAAACTGACTGTGAAGATTGAGGAGATGAGAGGGGAGGGGGGAAATCGAAACTGGGAGGATTGGGAGATCACCAAAGCTGACCTAGATAAAGCTTTCAGAGAGGAGGAGAATTTCTGGAGGATGAAATCGAGAGCAATGTGGATGAATGCTGGGGACTGTAACTCAAAGTTTTTCCATGCTACTGTGGCCCAGAGAAGAAGGAGAAATTCTATAAATTTTCTTATTAATCAAGCAGGGGAAAGGTGTGAGGGTGAGGGGGCTTTGGTTACTCATATCACAGACTTTTACTCTAATCTCTTTCAATCTGAGGGTTCTCAGGAGGGGAATTACTGCCTGCAATATATCACCCACTCCATTTCTGTTGATATGAACTCTATGCTAATCAGGCCTATTGAGGATGATGAGATTAAGGGAGTGGTTTTCAGCTTACCTCCTGACAAAGCACCGGGTGAAGATGGTATGAATGCATCTTTCTTTCAACATTTTTGGCACCTGATTTCTAAAGATGTGTGTAATGCCATTAAATCTTTTTTCTCATCTGGGGTGTTACTGAAAAATTGGAACCATACAATTGTGACTTTGATTCCTAAATGTCTGTATCCAGAGTGTTTATCTAATTATAGACCTATCAGTTTGTGTGGCACTCTGTACAAAATCATTGCTAAGTTACTGGCTAACAGATTGAAGGTGTGTCTCAATGAGTGTATTAGTCCTGAACAAAATGCTTTTATTCCTGGGAGATTACTCTTAGATAATGTGATAATTGCTCATGAAGTGTTTCATTTTCTGAACCGGCATAGATCTGGCCCTAATATGTTTCTTGCTCTGAAATTGGATATGGAGAAAGCATATGATAGAGTGGAATGGGACAGTATCAGAAGAATTATGTTGAAAATGGGGTTCAATGGTTTGTTTATCAAGTGGATTTTTGCTTGTTTATCTTCATCCTCCTTCTCTTTTAATGTGAATGGAAATATCTGTGGGTTTGTTACACCAACCAGAGGGATTAGACAAGGGGATCCTCTCTCCCCCTATCTATTCCTGTTGGTCTCTGAGGTTTTTTCAGCTCTCATTAATAAGAAAGTTAGAGATGGGGTGTTCAGAGGGGTTAAAGTGTCTAAGCATGGGCCTATGATAACACACCTTTTATTTGCTGATGATGCTTTGGTTTTTTGTAAAGCTGATGTGTGGCATGTTCAATCTATTATGGAGATATTGCAGAAATATAAGAGTTTTACAGGGCAAAAAGTAAATCTGCAAAAATCTTCATTGTTTTTGAGCAAAAATTGCACTGATTTGGTGAAAGCAAGTTTGTGTTCTATTCTCAGAGGGGTTGTGGTTAAGAGATCATCTAAGTACCTAGGGCTGCCTTTGGGGATAGCTGCTTCTAAGAGGGATACTTTTCAGTTTGTTATTGATGCTGTGACTAACAGACTTGGGAGTTGGACTAATAAATTTTTATCTGTGGCTGGCAGAGAAGTATTGATCAAGGCTGTCTTAAGTGCCCTTCCAATTTTTGTCATGTCATGTTTTGTGTTACCAGGTGGGGTATGCAGAGAGATTAGCAAGCTGATAGCTAAGTTCTGGTGGAGCAAAGGGGATGTACAAAACCCGGGTATGCACTGGAAGGCTTGGGATAAATTGTCTGTACCAAAAGAGGCTGGAGGGCTTGGTTTTCAAGACATCTTTATTATGAACAAGGCACTCATTCTGAAGCAGATTTGGAGAATTTGTTCTCAAAAAAAGCTACTGGTGAGTCAAGTGCTTAAACATAAGTATTTTCATTCCACTTCTATTTTTGAGGCAAAAAAAGCTCAGGGAGCCTCTTGGTTATGGAATACCTGGGCTAGATTTATACCTTTGTTGCAGAAGAATGTTAAGGTGATAATCAGGAATGGCACCAATACAAGCATTGATGACTACAATTGGGTTCCTGGGTTAAATGGGGGTAGGCCTGCTCTGAAGGTAAATATTGATTCCTCTCTGTTTACAGTGAATGATCTTATGTGCAATAGTGGTCTTTGCTGGGATGAGAACCTTGTTAGAATTCTGTTTCGTGATAGTGATGCTTCTGAAATACTGAATATAAGAGGACTGAATCCAAGGGGAGAGGACTTATGGTTGTGTCATTTTTCTGTGAAAGGGAACTTCTCAGTTCATGTTGCCTATAATTCTATGATTAATGAGAAGATTTGTGTGGTATCTGAACCAGAATGTAGCAATATGGCTGTGGGCAACTGTAGAGCTAGAAGTAGGTGTTGGAAATTGAAAGTTCTACCTAAGGTCAAACACTTTATATGGAGATGTTTTAATAACATATTACCTGTTAAAGGGAACTTGCAGAGAAGGGGCCTGGACATCAATTCAATGTGCACACTGTGTGGAGAAGGGGTTGAAACTCAGGAGCATTTGCTGTTCCAATGTTATAGAGCTAAACTGGTGTGTAGGTTAGCACAGGTGAGTTGGAGTAAACTGCCAGAAGAAAACTTCCCATTCAAAAATTGGTGGTGGTGGCTGAGCTCCCTAAATGCAGATGAGGTGTCTGAAGATCGAATACAATTGACCACATACATTTTATGGTGGTTATGGAGGGCGCGAAATCTATGGATTTTTGAGCAAACTTGGCAAACAGAGAGGGAGATTCTTAAAGCAGCAGCTAGAGATTGGTTGGACTTTAAAGGGGAGGCAATGGCAAATTGAGCAGCAGTGATGAGAGGTACCTAGGTCTAGTGTCAGTTGGTGCTGTCTTATTATTTTTGCTGTTTTCAGTTATGCTGTTTCCCTGTGTATTGAGTTTGGTAGTTTTGTAACAGGGTGTAGTACTGCTCTGATATGGTCATCCATCTCTGTTTGTGGGTTTAGCTATGTTGTTCTTAGTATGGATTATGTAGGTTGTCCGGTTATAGGCATCACTTGTTTGTGTATGTCCTCTCAGTTGTATAACTCGGCTTTTGGCTGCTTTGTACTTATTATTCTTATGGAATGAGATATAGTTTCTGTCGTTTGAAAAAAAAAAAACATTGCGGCGATTGTTGCAACTTTCGGCGTAAGAACTAGTGACAAACATATATTATACATTTATATATATGGATACATAAATTATTATAATAATAAAATGCTATATTTACATATATATTTTTTTCCAAATTAACATATGGGTAGACGTTTTGAAAAAAGGGCAATATTTACATATGTTATTTTCCAAATTCCAACAAAATATTTTCTGATTTATTTACATAATAAATTGTGTGTCCAACAACACTATAAAACATACAGTTTTGATTTCAGCGCAAGAAGTATTGACTTCAGCGCAAGCCTACAGTTTTGTCATTATATTTTTTCTTTTAGATTAGATAATTACAATATTTTCAACATGAAATGCTATTTGAGGTTGCCAAAACAAGCCTCAATAACCAAAAAACTATGCTTAATGTTGAGGGTGATTCGAACAATTGTTCGCACATATGATGTTGAGGATACAAATTTAATGGAAATCCTATTCCATGACGAAGAGGTGTGTTTCATATTTTTGTGTTTGGAATTCGTGTCCTTTTTATAGATAATATAAGTATTAAGACTAATAGTGATATTAATATATTTTATTTTTACAATCTGTTTCATATATATAGATATATAATATATAATACGAATCCTAAGTGTGTACATATTATTGTCTGTATTTTGTTCTAAGTATGTACAATCCGTTTTTCTTCTAAGTGTATTTCATGTTGTTGTCATATTATTACATGTTAAAAAATTGGACATATTATTATTTGTATTTTCTTCTAAGTGTGTACAATCTGTTTTTTACAATCCGTGCACATATGATGTTGAATATAATATTTTTTACAGTCCGTACGAATATTTTTTACAATTCGTGTTCATATATATATATATATAATAATATCTATATTAGTATTCAAACATTAATATAATAACTTTACTAATAATGTTGCATCTAACTATATGTTGTAGGATTGAAGATTCACCGGAATGATTCATGAGGCTGATGTGAACAAATGGGTAGACAAGGTGAAAGAAGGCCAAGACTACGGCATTAACAACTACGACGTTGCACCGAATGTTAGCTCATTTCGACTCTCCATTTCAAACTACAAAATGATTATCCACGGCATGAAAATTTTGGTGAGGTGGAAAGGTTATTTTCCATTTTATCTATTTGAATTTCAAAGACTTGGAGGTGTCCGTTATGGTCTTTCCATTTTATTTGGTAACTATTTTATTTATTTATTCAATTTTACATACCATATTTAGATTGATAACGTTTTTTCTTTATACAAGCTTTACATTAACTTAATATTTTTTTGTTTATTTATTGTGTAGATGTCATTGGTGATGTGGTTAGTCCGGTCAATTTTATAGAAGTAAATGGAGCAAAAACTAATGGGGTTGTGTTCAAGCTTATGGACCTTGAGTAAGTAATTTTGTAAATTTAATTTTGATTAAATGGATTCTATCGCTTTACTAATTACATTAAATTAAATTAACTAAATGATTAGGAGGAACACAATTGATTGTATTCTCTCGGGTGATTATGCTGACACAATTCTGAAAATTAAAGCTGAACATTGTGTTGCACGCTTACCACCAGTGATTATTATGCATTTATGTCGTACCACGCTCTATGGAAGTATTGAAATAACATACACTTCATGTTTAACAAATATTATTTAAATAGAAAATTAAATATAAAACCATTCCTATCTACTTTTAAAAAGCAATGTAATAAGTTTTTACTATTATAATACTAATACAATTAAAAATTTATGAATTTATAATTTGAAATGTTTGAACCAAATCAATCGTTTTGAAAATTTAATAACATGTTACATCAATTTGACATACATTAATTTGTACTAATGTAAATTACCACATTATGTAATAATTTTGCTTTATTATAATACTAATTTTTTTGTGAAATTATTAATTAATCTATATGGATAGGTTAAAACTTTTAAAATAAAATGCTAACTATATATAATTGTATATTTTAATAATATATTAATACAAATATATAGTTATTGACTAATAATATCATTCATATTTATTTTTTCAGGTTATATAATGTCATCTGTTGTTAATGGATCATCTTTTATTGCACAACAAACAAATAATTGATCAGGCTATGTTTCCTATCAATATCATAGTGTGTTGCATACTCCTCATCGCCTACCATTATCTGATGTCACAAATGGTAAATTGTTGTTCAATTCATAGTTTGATTGCAAAAATATAAATACTTAGTTTTTTTTTATCTATTAATAGATTACTTAGTATTTAATTATAACTGGTAAATCATTTTTAAATTGCTTAATAATATTTTTAAATTTGTCACATATTTATTTTTGGAATGTCTATTCAGCGTGAAAATTTTAGTATATAAGTCATTATGTTTAAACAATAACTGTACATTTTTTTATTTGAATTATTCATTATTATTATTAATTTATTTTTATTGTTACATATATACTCATAATCTTATTTTTATGTGATCGTCCCTAAACTTGTATAAATAATTTTGAATAGGTGAGATGGCAGAATCACAAATAGGTCTATCTAAAAAAACGGAATAACACGGTGTTATGTAGTGGAAGTAGAGGCATTGTAATCAACATCAAAAGTGATGATGAAGATGAATTGACTATTCTTGCTTAGCCTGCATCCGAAAACTTAGAGCATCGTGGTATGATTATATTGAATTAAACTTGATCGATTTCTGTTTTGTTCATTTGAGAAACCTTAAAATCTATATAAATGTTTTTATATGAATATATGAACAAAATATATTCATTTATTTTTTATACATCAAAGGTCGTAGCAAACGTAGAATAACAAGTACATCGAGAAATAATACGTCTGAAGGTCGTAACATCAATTCAAGCATTGTGATTGATCTTACTATTTATCCACCCGAACCTTCGGTTATAAAGACGAAGCATGGCCGACCAAAGAAATCCAAAACGACAACAATACCAAGGATGTCTTATATAATGCATTCATCTTTGTTTCTTGATTATAGTTTTTATAAATAAAAATTAAATATATTTTGACCTATTGACTTAATTTGATTTTCACATAATATTGGGATATGGGTGTTGCGAGCTTTCATTGCAAATATTGTGGATCGACATTTTGGTATGTTGAAAGAAAATTGTCTACTAAAGTTGTGGTTGGTCCAGAATACAGTGGTTGTTGCGTGAATGGCATCGTAGAACTTCCTGTCCTAAAGCAGGCACCTGATTTTTTGAATGAGCTGTTGCATGGGGATAGTAGAAAAAGTAAGCATTTCCAAGATAACATACGGTCATACAACAACATGTTTGGATTCACTTTGTTGGGTGGCAGAATCGTCTCGGAATTGAATAGAGGAACTGCACCACCAGTCTTTAGTTTACATGGACAAAATTATCACTTCATGGGTAGTTTGCTTCCTTCAAATGGTTCAACTCCAAAGTTTGCACAGTTGTATATATATGATAATAAAAATGAAATATCTAATAGAATCAATGTTGTCAGGTGGGATCGTTAATTGATTCCCATATTTAATATAGATTTGAAAAAATGAATATAAGCTATTATTATATGCCTAAATCATATTCTAATGCATTATTTTTATGTTACCAGTAAACGAGAACGGGGTGACAAATATTCAAGCTGATATTGTTGAGGGGTTAAAAGTCATGCTTGATGAGCACAACGAGCTTGTGAAGTCTTTTCGAATGGCCAGGGATAGGCTTCAGCAATCTGGTTCTGTTGATGTCAGAGTTCGTCTAATTAGAAAAAGATACTATGATGCCAGGCGGTATAACCTTCCTACAAGTTTAGAAGAAGCTGCATTGGTTGTAGGTGATTTCGATCAAGCTTTGAGTTATAGGGACATACTGGTAGAAACAAAAAGTGGTCTTCTACAAAGGATAAATGAGCTTAATGCGTCGTATTTGGCTTTGCAGTATCCCCTTTTACTTCCGTATGGGGAGGATGGATATAGGAAAGACATTCCTTTTACGGATAGAAAAACCGTTGTTGAGGATAGTCGAAAGACTGTTAGTGTTCGAGAGTATTTCGCATATAGGATTCATGATAGGGATCACGAGCCATCAGCAATACTATCAGCCCGGCGATTATTTCAGTAGTTTGTTGTTGATGCTTACACCATGGTAGAATCTTCGAGGTTGAGATACATACGTTTCATCAAGAATAGAATTCGTTGTGATATTTATAATGGACTTGCAGATGCAGTTCTTCGTGGTGACACCGATCCCAGTTCTCAAGGTAAGCGTATAACACTTCTTTCCACATTCACTGGAGGTGCTAGAAATATGATTCAGAACTACCAAAATGCAATGGCGATTTGCAGGTGGGTTGGGTATCCAGATCTTTTTATAACGTTCACATGCAACCCAAAGTGGCTGGAGATTGTTAGACATTTGGAGCCTAAAAATTTGCGCCCTGAGGATCGACCGGATATTGTGTGCAGAGTCTTCAGAGCCAAGCTTAAGGAGATGATAAGGGATTTTCATAAAAACCAAATTTTTGGCAAGGTTATAGTAGGTGAACAATATGACACCTTTTATATTTTGTTTATCTATATATTCTAGCTTTCTAATTTCATGTTTGTTTTTCATTCACTTCATTAATAACATTCTTATATATTATGTAGTTATTTATACAATTGAATTTCAAAAACGTGGACCCCCGCATGCTCATATACTATTGTTCCTATCAAGAGAAAGTAAGTTTCCAAATCCATCTGATATAAACAGTGTAATATCAGCCGAGATACCTAATGAGCAATCCGATCCTTTCTATTATGAGGCTGTTAAGGAGCACATGATTCATGGACCGTGCGGCTTGGCGAAGAAAGACTCTCCGTGTATGGTGGATGATATCTGCACTAAAAAATTCCCAAAAAAGTTTGTCGAATCCACGACCGTTGATGAAGATGGGTATCCACGTTACCGACGTCGAGATGATGGCAAACATATTGAGAAAAGTGGTGTTATTGTCCACAATGGATATGTCGTTCTTCACAATCGCCGTTTGTTGATGAAATATGGAGCCCACATAAATGTCAACTGGTGCAATCAATCGCGCTCCATAAAATATCTGTTCAAGTATGTGAACAAAGGGAATGATCGTGTTACTGCCTCTTTCTATAAGACGTCTGGAGATGAATGTTCTGGTAAACCTGTGGATGAAATATCCATGTATTATGATTGTTGTTATGTTTCATCTTGTGAGGCGTCGTGGAGGTTATTGGGGTTTGAATTGCAGTACAAGAAATCTCATGTTCAGCGGTTGAGCTTCCATCTGAAAGACCAGCAACCGATTGTTTTTTATGATGACGATTGTATCGACGATGTTCTCAAGAAACCCACTGTGCATGAGAGCCAATTTCTTGCATGGATGGAGACAAATAAGATGTATCCAGAGGCAAGAGAATTAACTTATGTTGAAGCACCATCAAAGTTCGTTTGGAATGCCAAGATTAGACAATGGACTCCTCGAATAAAAGATGGTTGTATAGGTCGTTTACACTATGTTCCTCCTCATTGTGGCGACAACTACTATTTGAGGTGTCTCCTCAATGTTGTTCGTGGTGCTTCTTGCCATGAGGACTACATGAAGGTTGGCGATGTCCAATATTTGACATATCGTGATGCATGTTATGCACGAGGTTTATTGGGGGATGATCAAGAGTACGTGGATGGAATAACAGAAGCAAGTCAGTGTGCATCGGCAGACTCTCTTAGACGATTGTTTTCATCTCTGTTGGTGTCTGGTTCGTTGGGTAGACCTGAGGAAGTGTGGGATAAATGTTGGCAGTTTTTATCCGATGACATTCTTTACAGACAACGGCGACTATTCAAACACGATGGTAATTATTAATATTGATATTATTCATATATTAATGCTTTTTATCACTTCCTCCAGTCGTTGATGATGTCGTGGTAATGTTCATATTCAAAATATTTACATTTGATTGGTTTATTTTGTTGAGGTTTGCGTTTGAGTGAGGGGGAGATAAAAAATTTGGCTCTGTCAGAAGTTGAGACACTATTGAGACAACGCGGGTCGAGTATTCGAGATTATTCTACCATGCCATTTCTGAATATTGATGCTATACGTTCCAACTCCAATCGGCTGGTGTTGGATGAGTTAAATTATGATCGGGCCGCATTGGCTGTCGAGCATGGTAAACTTCTTAGTAAGATGACCGATGAACAGAAAGTGATACATAAAAAAATTATGACAGTTGTTGAATCAAAAAGGGGTGGAGTGTTCTTTGTTTATGGTTATGGAAGAACTGGGAAGACGTACTTGTGGAGGACTTTATCTGTTGCTTTGAGATCAAAGGGTAATATAGTATTGTGTGTCGCATCGAGCGGAATAGCTTCTCTTTTATTGCCTGGAGGACGAACTGCCCATTCTCGATTTGGCATACCATTGAATTTGCACGAACATTCGTCGTGTAATATCAACCAGGTGAGCCCTCTTGCGGAATTAATAATACGTTGTTCTCTTATAATATGGGATGAAGCTCCAATGATGCATAAGCATTGTTTCCAAGCCGTGCAAGAATCGATTCAAGCTTTAATGGGAGCAATTGATCCATCGAACAAGACAAAACCGTTTGGAGGCAAAACAATTGTCTTTGGTGGGGATTTCAGACAGATCCTTCCTGTTATTCCAAAGGGAAGTCGCCAGGATAATGTGAATGCTGCAATAAATGCTTTTGACATATGGGCTGATTGTACTGTGTTGAGGCTTACAAAAAATATGCGCCTTCAGAGCATTGGTGATTCAGATGAGCGAGAGGAGCTGGCTATGTTTGCCAATTGGATAGCGAGCATCAGAGATGGAACAATTGGGGGATCAAATGATGGTTGTGCAATGATAGACATACTTGATGATATATTGTTGGATCCAATAGATGATCCGATCGCTGCAATTGTTGAAAGCACCTATCCAATGTTTAAGAATTCAATCAATGACCCAAGTTATTTAAAGCATAGGGCTATACTAGCCCCAACATTGGATATGGTTGAGTCTATCAATGAAAACATGACGTCTTTGAACCTCACTGATGGTCAAACGTACTTGAGCTTTGATAGTACGTGCAAATCTGATTCCAATAATGATTTGTTGTCTGATCTCCAAATCCCCGAGTTTTTGAATAGTATCAAATGTTCTGGAGTGCCGAACCATGAATTGCATCTTAAGATAAGAACCCCAGTAATGTTGTTGCGGAACATTGATCCTGCTATGGGGTTGTGCAATGGGACGAGATTGGTGGTCACGAACCTCTCCAGTCATGTGCTTGAATGTAAGGTGTTGACTGGATCCAATGCAGGGGAGAAGGTGTTGGTACCTCGGATGACTCTAACACCTTCTGATGTTAAATACCTTTCAAATTTCAACAGAGGCAGTTTTCCCTAATGGTTTCTATGCCACGATGATTAACAAGAGTCAGGGTCAATCTTTATCACACGTTGGCGTATTCTTGGATAAGCCGATTTCAGTCACGGCCAATTATACGTAGTTGTTTCCCGTGTCACTAATCGAAAGGGGTTGAAAATATTAGTTTGTGGTGAGGATGGTTTGCCTACAAAGCAAACAAAGAATGTTGTGTACAAAGAGGTTTTTAATAATATGTAATTTTTTTATTTTTTATTTTGTTTTGTATTTTTTATTCACACAAATCATAAAATAGATAACTGAGCAAATTACCTAGAAACTATTCACCCCGTGCATCGCATGGGTTCTATACTAGTAACGTTAATTATTCATGATGAGAATAAAAATGTACAAGCTATCAAAATAAATGAATAAAATGACAAAGATGAGAATAAAATTTATACAAGCTATCAAAATAAATGAGTAAAACGACAAAGTATGAAAGTGATATGAGATATAAAGTCGTGTATGTTAATAATATAAAGATAAGATAGTTAAAGAAAAGAGAGTGTGAATAGAGTCATATAAGTCCAGCAAATCTTACCAATTTGATGCGATTTCTGCTAAGACTCTGTCTTTGTACTTTTGTTACAAAAGTCTCTAAAAGTCTTATTAATTAAAAAAGTCTCATAAAGTCATCCTACTTTGAATACCAAGTAACTTATAAAGACTCTCAGAAAGTTTTAATTGAATACCTTAAGACTTTTAGAGGTTAATAAAAGTCTTTTAAAGTCTCAATTGAATACATGTAAACTTTTCAGAAATTTCTAAAAGTTCTAACTAAATACACCAGAATTCTGAAAGTCTTAAAAAGTCTCTAAAAGTTCATCGAGGGCGTAGGTGGACAATCCGCGCTTTGGACCATTTTTCTGTCGTTATAGGCTCGTCGAGCATACACCTTGGTCTGTCTCCATGACGCGGTTGGTCCTCCCGTAATGGTGTTGACCAACTGGGTCAATGAGCCGCTTGTCCTGCGAAGTCTGGCCTCGAGATGAACATGCCTCGTCTTGGTTGCTGGGACAAGATGTCAAGATCTCTTGCGGGTCTCTCAGCCTTCTAGGGTGTCTCTCAGCATCGTCGGCATAACTTTTGAGACCTCCATCAGGTCGACCCCTTTTTATTCCTTCACCCTCCTTGGTGAACTTCTTCACGTGGGTCTTCAATTAGTTTCAGTAAAGCCGAGATCAAATTCTAGCATTAGTCGGTATTGTAACCTTGTGCCTTGTGGTAGGTGCAGTATCGCGACTTGTCTTGCTGGGAGTCGTTAGTATTGTTGACAACTGACCTGGTCGGCTCAATTAGAAGAATCCACGTGGAAGATTAATCATCGATCCAACAGTACGAGAGCCATGCACAAAGGATTAGAAACCCGACTTGAAAGATCTCGGCGTGAACCGGGAGAAGAACCAACGTCGTCGATGGGTCGAGGACCGACTTCCATGTGAAACCGAGGACAACCAGTGCATTAAATGTGGATGGAATGCATGTCAATCAGCCTCCCACACTTTCATCATTACTTGTGGGACCGCCTGCAGACTAGCTGTCAAATCGCATTCAATGCCGCTGCCGCTGAACCAATCTCGAAGAATGAGCCTAGAATTACTAGCAACATTTATTCCTATACGAGGATCTTCTGGAAACGCATTTAATATCCATATAATACAGCTCGGTTCCCTTTGCGACCGACCTCTTGTGCTAAAAACCGATATTCAATTTAAGAAGAATCATACCACTTTACAACTTTCTACGGCTTTCTGACCGCTTAATCCCTGGGATTATAGTTGTTAACATTCATATAAAAACAGTTTGGCGCTAGATGAAGGGATCCATAAGTTATCTAGAGTTAATCTTCGATCCAGCAAGTTTTCCAGCATATTTTGATCATCATCTCCATTTTGTTTTCTGCGAAACCATGTCTCAAGAAGGCGAGGAAGATCAGACATCCAGAGTTGGCGCTAGTCACGGAGCAGCCCCAACCGCAGACAGACCTAGCGTAATGCCGGTCGCGATGGATTTTATCGTCTTGTTCCAAAACCTGGAATTTGTTAAATGTTTCTCTGTCCTCATGGCCTAAACCATGCCGGGAACATCCAAGACGATGCCAGGGCCATCGATAGCACACGTAACACCGGCGAAGCAAGGAGCACAACAAGCCCACAACCGGTATGAGGGTGCAGCAACCTCGCACGCAACTTCCCAGCCGCGTGAAAACCCTCTCTAGGTGCTGGGGGCTAAATCCATTGCTCAACCTGGGGCAAACCTGTTAGAGATGATGGCCGAAAGCCACTCTGGACAACCCCACAGACCCAAGACCGTCGTCAGGTGAAAACAAACCGACTTCAGACACCAGATAGAAAAAAGTTGCTCCGCGAGGCATGAAATGACGAAGGTGGAAGCCTTGCGCAAAGAGGTGGCCAAGATCGAAGCTCGGCAGAAGGTCCAGGATGGATCTCCATGGAAGCCCATCAGCTCAGAGTGCGTGGTTGTGGAAACCGATTCCCCCATTGACCCCATAATTGATGACGGGACTCCTGCCCGCGAAAATCAAAGTCACGCAGATCGGTCTATAGGACGGGACCTTGGATCTAGACGCGCACCTCGGGCACTACGTGTCATGGATGGATTTGCATGGGGCCATAGATGCCCTATGATGCCAGATTTTTTCCTTAACCCTAGGGCCAGGAGTCCATAAATGGTATCATTTACTGCCACATCACTATATTTGGAAGTGGCAGCTACTCAGGTTGGCCTTTAGGTCCCACTTTATTGGGGCCCAAGTCTGCCTGATTCCAAGGAATCCATCACCAATGTTGTACAGAAAGAAGATGAAAGCTGAAAGTCTATGTGGCCTGTTTTAACGAGCGAGTTCAAAATATAGAGCCTTGTCACCTGGAGACTTTATTGGTCTCCGCAATTGCTGGCCTAAAACCGAACTTCACCGAACTTAATGTTTTGGTGGGCGCTATGCCAGAATAAGACCAACTCGTTCCAAGAGTTTCTTCTCAGGGCATAACAACACATCATTGCCGATGAGTCAATGTCGGTTCTGAACTTTGAATTTTCCAAAGGGCCCAAGTCGGTCTTAGAGGGAAAGAAGAAGGATAAGCAACAATTCGGGGGCCACCAAATGGAGACCTCTGAGATCCTGAGGAGAGAGCGGCCAGGAAGCAGTACAAGTTGGAGTTAACAATGAGCTACCATACCGTATACTCGATTGGGGCCGCCACCATCTATGAAGAGCTTAAGGGAAAAGAAATTATCCCTAACGCCAAACCAGTGCGTACCCCCGAGGAGCATTTAGACAAATCACGTTATTGCGCCTATCAGAAGTCGCCAGTGCACAATAAGAACTGATGCCTCAGCTTGTTATCGGTCTAATGAGGTTGATCAAGAACCCACAAGTCCGCAAGTTTGCGAAGAGAACCACAGTCAGAAGAAAGGGCAGGCTCCTAGAGATCCCTGACGATTATGATGATGAGGATAGACAAGTTATTGCCAAAAGAATTTGACAGAGGGAAAATGAAGGCTTCACTTTTAGTTTGGGCGAATCCGGAGCCTCCCTCCATTGACTTGGCAAGAGGACCAGAGAATCTGAATATTCGTTTGAGGTCGGCCCAACTCCGCTGAGTTCATATTGGAGCATCTCAATCCCCCAAGTAAACACCAACTGTGGGGAGAGGACAACTTCGCAAAGCCAAGGGAAAGCGTAAGCGAGAAGGGCATAAAACTCGTGGGAACAGGTTCTAAGCACGGATCTTAGGGAAACAACAGGCTCTCGTACTTGCGCTACCACTTTCACTCTCAAGGATGCAAGTCTGTTCGACCACCCCATTCTGATGCTCTTATTATCACCGCATCGATCTGCGGCATCCCCGTTCATCGAATTATGGTGGACAAGGTTCTAAACATAGGAGCATACTAAAGCACCCTTATGTTCCGAGCCTTCAAGAAAATTGGCATCGACCCAAAGGAGATCACACCCTGCAACGACAAGGTTCAGGGCTTCAATGGGAGCATGTCACTCCTCGTCGGAGAGATAACCTTACCAATCAGATTTGAGGGGGACGGGCTGACCTCGAAGGTCATTATGGAGAAATTTAAGGTGATAGACCTCTCCAACGAATACAATGCCATAATAAGGAGAACAACGCGCTACAAACTTTGGGCCGCAGTCTCCATCTTCCACTACGCAATCAAGTTTCCCACCGCCGATGGAAAAGGGACCCACTATGGCGATCAACAAGAGGCTCAAGAACTCTTTTTAGCCATTCCCTCTCAAGAGATCCACATGATGGAAGAGTCCCCCATTGAAGGGGGAGATAACAATCTGCCGGGAGTTCAACAAGAGGCCAAATAACACCCTGCTTCTCCAGGACGAAACATGACTAAGGTCGCTCCTGAATGCCCTAGGGCCATCTCGGCCCGAGGGGCTGAAATTTTGGTCCCATTCATTACAACCTCGACAGAATTGAATCCCGAGCCAACGGATAGAGAACATATATCAAAAGATAATCTGACCCGAGATCGCGGAAGAAGGCCGGGAAGGAGCAGACCAAAGACGAAGATGGACTGGATCCACAGGATCAATTTAAAGAGAAAAGGGAGGCAATCGAGTTGAGGAAATCATTTTTGCCGGCGAGCCAGAATGCAAAAAACCACTTCGCATTGGTGCAAACCTACAAGAGCCCATCAAGACCCAGCTCGTACAACTCCTCTGCGCGAACTGGAATGTGTTCGCGTGGAAACACGAGGACATGATAGGCATCAACCCTAAGGTAGCCTGTCACTGTCTCCATATCGACAAGACAGTCAAGCCTACTATCCACAAGTGAAGGAAACTCGGACCCGATCGACAACAAGCCTTGCAATAAAAAGTCAATAAGCTAGTCGACAAAATTTTGTATTGGGAAACTAAGTACCCGATGTTGGTTTCCAACCCAGTTTTGGTAAAGAAGAACAACGGTTCATGGAGCCTATGCATAAACTTCTCCGACTTGAACAAGGCATGCTCCAAGGATAGTTATCTTCTCCTGCACATCGATTATATGGTGGACGCGACTTCAGGCCATGAACTGATGAGCTTTATGGATGGTTACTCGCGATACAATCAGATCCCCATGGTGTTCGGATCTGTGAGGATCTCGTTATGTACAAGTAACGAATTCAATAGCAAACGTAAACATATGCATAGCGGATCTAAAGGTTTGACGTAGAAGACTTACGGCTTAAAATTTATGTAGATCAAGTTAACCACGAATGGTTGACCGCAAATCACGTCTTGGGTTGCACGAACAAGATCAGATCAAAATCGGATCAAACGGATGCAAATAGATCAAAATGAAACTTTACAGCCTGGGAGCTTCCGGCGGCGCATGAGGGCGCGTGAGGTGTCGGACGGCTGCGATCGCAGTGGCGATGGAAATCTCTCGTCGAGACGGTCGTCTGGGTATGCTGTACGTCTCAATCGGACTTCCGGTTAGTTCTGTAGGTCAAAATATATTTCGTCTCGGTTTACCTACAGATCTTCTACTGTATTACTCAATACACCCTTCTTCTACTTGTACCAGTGGAGCAACAAGAAGAAGATAAAGCTCGAATGAGATCTAGAGAGAGAGAGAGAGAGGCGTGGGGGGTTATTCACATGTGATTAGGAATTTTCTTCCCTTCTCATGAGCTTAATGATGTATATATAGAGCTACAGTAGGGACCCTTAGGAGATTAGGAAAATGACTCCTTCATTAATTAGGCTAACTGTGGGCCAAGTCCACTCCTCTAATTAATTAAATAATATTAATGGGCCACCAACATTATATTATTGCACTCCCTTTTCCTAGACCAAATTACATTTGAGACTCCAATAATAATTACTCGATTTACCTCCCCACGTTTAAGATATAATGTCCATTAATTAATTCGATTACTGACAATCAAGAATTAATTAATTTGTTATTATTTCACCGAAGCTAGCGCTCGTTCATCACATTCTTATTAAGTCGGAACTTAATCCACCTGCAGGGTTTAGCATAACAATCCTTCATGAACTCATTCCAAGGACATCATCAAACTAACGCACATGGTGACCGTAAATATCCTAACAGCACATCCTATATATAATAATATTATCCAAAACAGTAGGAATATTAATCCAATGAACTGAACCTCATTCATGTGAATCAAAGTAATATATATTATATATATCTGCCTGTTTAATATCTTATGGGTTAAGAGAATGCAGTAATTAACCGAGGCCTAGTTCATTTACGACGATCAGTATAAAATGAATGTCTCCTCTCTGGGATCCTGTTCAATACATAAATGTACTAGTGCAACTAATCAGTCAAGACAAACTGTACAGTTGACACTACAACCATTCGGATGAGGTGTTCATGTCCATCTAGGTTGTGAACAACTATTCTTGTATGCAAGTGACTAATAGAGTGATCTTCGGTTCGCTCGATGACGACCCACCCTATCTAAGTGCAGAACAACAGAACGTAGAACTTGTTTAATCTAACATGATTCTCATTCATAAAGGGTAAATGTGTAATAACATGCAAAGCCAAGCTTTCAGTATATAACACTAACAATCTCCCACTTATACTTAAAGCTTTCGCTTTTACAGTATTGTCCTACCAATCCGTTATTCTAAATAACCTATGTCGATCCTATTGCCATGATCATGACTCCCATTCCTTCCACATGTTTGACGAAGATCTTCCCCAGCAAACTCTTCGTGAAAGGATCAGCTAGGTTGTCCTCTGACGCAATCTTGGCAACATCAACGTCTCCTCTACCAACGATATCCCGAATCAGATGGTATTTGCGCTCTATGTGTTTGCTTGCCCTGTGGGCTCAAGGTTCTTTCGAGTTCGCTACTGCTCCACTGTTATCACAATACATGGTGATACCACGTGGCAAACTCGGTATAACCTCTAAGTCCACTAAGAAGTTCCTAAGCCAAACTGCCTCTTTCGCTGCCTTTGAGGCTGCTATGTACTCAGCTTCCATGGTGGAGTCTGCCACGCATTTCTGCTTAGAAATCCTCCATGAAATGGCTCCACTTCTCAAGATAAACACATAACGTGAGGTTGACTTACTGTCGTCCCTATCTGACTGAATATCAGAATCACTGTAACCCAGAGGTAACAAGCTGCCTGCACGGTAAACTAATATGTACTCCTTAGTCCTTCTCAGGTACTTGAGTATATGCTTCACCGCAGACCAATGTTTCCGTCCCGGATTACTTTGATATCTAGCTACCATGCCAACGGCGTAGCTAATATCTGGTCTAGTGCACAACATTGCATAATTGAGACTTCCTACTGCCGAAGCATAAGGAACTGTCTTCATCTCCTCTATCTCGTTAGACGTCTTAGGAGACATCTTCTTAGATAGAGGTATTCCATGTCTGAAAGGTAACATACCTTTCTTGGAATCCTGCATGCTGAATCTGCCAATACAGTATCTATGTATGAAGACTGGGATAAGCACAACATTCTCTTCTTACGGTTTCTAATGAGCCTAATACCAAGAATGTATCCTGCTTCACCTAAGTTCTTCATATCAAACTACTTAGACAACCACACTTTTACGTCTGACAACTCCTTCTTACTGTTTCCAATAAGCAGTATGTCATCTACGTAAAGCACAAGAAACACCACCACGCTCCCATTGATTTTCTTGTAAACACAGTGCTTATCCGGACATTGAGTGAACCCGTACGACTGGATGACCTCATCAAAACAGATGTTCTAAGATCTCAAAGCTTGCTTCAGTCCATAAATAGACCGATTAAGCTTACACACTAGATGCTCACGACCTTCAGCAATGAATCCCTCTGGTTGCTGCATATAGATGTCTTCCTGCAGGTTCCCATTAAGGAAAGCTGTCTTGACATCCATCTGCCAGACCTCATAGTCCATATGAGCGGCTATAGCCAATAGAATCCGAATGGACTTAAGAATAGATACTGGCGAAAAGGTCTCATCATAATCAATACCCTCGATCTGGGTATAACCTTTTGCAACAAGCCTAGCTTTAAAGGTTTGTACCTTCTCATCCGATCCTCTCTTTCTCTTATAGATCCACTTGTATCCAATGGGTCGTACCCCATCGGGTGGTTCTATAAGATCCCAGACCTGATTGGAGTCCATTGACCCCATTTCAGCTTTCATTGCAACATTCCATGAATCTGCATCTTTATCTTGGAGTGCCTCATCGTAAGTTCTTGGGTCCGATTCTAGGCCTCCTGGAACTGAGTCCGATGACTCTCCAAGACCTATCCATCAGTCGGGAAAATGAAAAACCCTCCCACTGCGACGAGGCACTGTCTGCACTGGTATACTCTCAGTGTGCCGTGTTGCAGTATTATGTGATGTATCTACTTGCGCACTCGGTGGGGAACCATCGATTTCACCCCTTAACTCCTCTAAGACTAGTCTACTCGCGGGCTTATGATTCATAATATAGTCTTCTTCCAACTAGCGTTCGTCAAAACGATCACCTTCTGATCCTCAGGACTATAAAATAATCCACCTTTCGTTCCCTTGGGATAGCCTACGAAAACTCGTGCTTCCGAACGTTTCTCCAACTTGCCAGGTTCCTGCACTAACACGTGTGCAGGACTACCCCAAACTCGAAACTGTGAGAAACTGGGCTTGCGCCCTTTCCACATCTCATAAGGAGTAGTGTCAACTGACTTCAATGGAACCATGTTCAGAATATACGATGCCGTTTCCAATGCCAAACCCCAAAACAAATCTGGTAACCTCGAATAACTCATCATAGACCTAACCATCTCCATAATAGTCCTATTTCTTCGCTCTACAACCCCATTCTGCTGGGGCGTGCCCAAAGAGGTATTCAATCCCATGTTCAGTTGGGATTCAATCCCAGCTTTCAATAAGTATGTCCTGAACTCTCTAAAGAGGTATTCGCCACCTCGATCAGAACGAAGTGACTTGATACATTTACCATGAAGCTTTTCCACAACTGCTCGATACTCCTTGAATTTCTCAAAGCATTCAGACTTGCTGTGCAACAAATAAACGTACCCAAATCTCGAGTAATCATCTATGAAAGACACATAGTACTCGAAACCTCCTCTAGCCTGGATCGACATAGGACCACACAATTCAGAATGAATCAAACTTAGCACTTCTTGGCTCCTATACCCCTTTGCCGTAAACGGCCTCTTGGCCATCTTACCTTCCAGGCAGTATTCGCAAGTTGGATAGTGCTCTTCCAATGGATCGAGATGTCCACTGGCCACTAATTTTTAAGTCCTCCTAAGGTTGATGTGCCCAAGTCTAAGGTGCCACAGATATGCTTGATTCATCTGCGAAGACTCCTTCCTCTTTTTAGATGTAGTTATGACATTATTCAATTCATTATGTTGCACTGTGGGAGAGTTTGGTTTGAGAACATACAAATTGCCAACTAATGAACCACAACATATAAAACGATTTCCAAAACGAATAATAACCATGTCATTAAACGAAACTGAAAAATCATCCATAACGAGTTTAGAATCTGAAACAAGGTTCTTTCTAAAGCTAGGAACATAAAGACAATTTCTCAAAACCAAACTACTACTATCAAACGATAAAGTAATGTCTCCCACTGCAACAGCCGCCACTTTCGTAGCATTGCCCATGTAGACGGTGATCTCTCCCTCCCTAAGTAGCTTGGTTTCCTAGAACCCCTGCAAAGAATGGCAGACATGATCAGTGGCTCCAGTATCTACACACCAGGTTCTGGTAGATACAACCGCTAAACATGTTTCTACGACATTAACGAGAGAGTTGCCTTTCTTGAGGAGAGGGCAGTCGACCTTCCAGTGTCCTGACTTGTTGCACTTGTGGCATCTTCCTTTCGGTTTCTTTGCCACACCTTGAGGTGCCGGTCGTTGGTAAGCTGGAGCATCATGTGCCTTCGCCTTTCCTGCAGAATTCTTTCTCTTCCTGCCTTTGTGAGGCCTGGAAGGTCCAGCCTGCTCGGCGACTAGCACCTGAGGTGCCTGAGTGAATAAGGCCTCCGCCGACTGTAGCTCTGCAAGCAATTCTGGAAGAGCCATATGCATCTTGTGCATGTTGTAGTTCAACCGGAACTGATCAAAAACTCTTCGGCAGAGATTGGAGCATAATATCAACCTGGGTTTCCCCGTCAATATAACCTCCCATAACCTCAAGCTCATTGAGCTGCGCCGTAAACCTGAGGGCGTGCTCCCTTACGGGGGTGCCCTCGGCCATGCGCATACTCATCAGAGCACTCAAAGCCTCTTGCCTAGCAGCCCTAGACTGATGTCCGAACAGATCCCTGAGATTGAGAAGTATATCTGCTGCAGTGTCCTTAGACTGATGCTGATGTTGAAGAACATTCGACATAGAAGCCAGAATGTAACACTTCGCCATCTCATCAGCCTTCTTCCACCGAGCATACTCCTCTTTCTCCTGCTCAGGAGTATCAGCCGCCGGCACCGCCGGGCAAGCATTAGTGATAGCAAACTTTAACCCTCAGCAGTCAACACTATGTCTAAGTTCCTCTTCCAATCAATGTAATTAGAAGTACTGACAACGGATTGAACGACATGATGAATATCCTGAGAATCATGCACATAAATTTTACAGATTAAACACTTTTGAATTTAACTATTAATATTGATATCCTCAAAACAACATTAACTTAAATCCAACGACATCTATTACACCTTGTGAGAATGCATGCTACGAGGGTCGCCCTACAAACTCGCATTTTGTAAGAGAAGGGCTTTTCTAAGGCCCATTAATTTCCATAAGTCAAAACCAAATTCATGACGAACGAAATTAATAGTCGGTCTCCATTTGGCCATGCAATAGAATTCAGGGACCCCGAGGGGGGTTAATAAATTTAATCGCATTCTAAGTGGATCCCATTTGTCGGTCCTAAGGTCGTCAAATTTGATTATACGTCATCCGAGGGGAAGCCCATACGCTCTCATAGGATTTCCTCTAACCGTCTACTTTTAGAAATTTGTCCTGGTAATTTCCTACAATTAATTTTAGCAATGTCACCCGAGGGGGAGCCCATAACCGCAATTAATTGATTTACCGACAAATTAGAAATGGAGTCCTTAGGAATTTTACAATTAACTTTAATTTAAAATCCTTTCTCATACTTAGTATTATTTTAATGAGGATTTTGAACTGTTTATACAATTCCGAATTAATCTATGTTAATGCAATAATTAATACACATGCATATTAATTCATGCAATTCTAAATTAATCTATGTCAATGCAATAATTAATTAACATGTTCAATAATTTATGCAATTCTAAATTAATCCATGCCAATGCAATAAATAATTAACATGCATAATTTATTGACACAATTCTAAATTAATCCTATGCATTACATAATTAATTAACATGCATAATTAATCTTGCAATACTAAATTAATCCCATGCAAGAACATTATTAATTAACATGCATAAATAATAATTTAATGGCATAATAATTTTAATTAAATAAATAAATAAATCCACTATTATGGCCATAAAAAATTGAGTCTCCTTAAACAAGGAAACTGTGACAGTTCTTTCCCTGTTCAACTAGAACTCCTTTAAGCAGTAGAATCCTGGTGGATCTTGTACTGCTTGATCATCAAGGCAAAAACGAACCACCAGCTGCCGCCACCAGTCCGCCGCCGCCGGCCACCGTTCGCCGCCTGCCAGTTCGTCGGAAAAAGCCAATTTTTTTTTTTATTCTTCGAGGCTCATTGATCTTCTTATGATCTCCCGGTCATCAATACAAGATCACAACACGAAAAATATAATTTATAAAATTACATAATTTAATTCTAGATCCAACGAATGGATGTACATGTTTTCTAAACAAATAATTAAATCTATCCGGTCAACCCTCGGGCGAATAATTATTACAAACATTCATCCATAAATTCCTCGACATGTCCGAGGCTTTAAAAACAAATTTAAAACCATACATCACATCCAACAACATTCATCAAACACATAATCGGCCATAATAGTGGATTAACTATTTATCTTGCAAAATCGAGTTATGCAAATATAATCCAATATATGGCTGCGTTTGAACACATCTTGTCAAATAAAGCCGTAAATATTTGAACTTTGTACAGAACGAATTAACCAAGTGCTCTGATACCACTTGTTGGGATCTGTGAGGATCTCATTATGTACAAGTCACGAATTCAATAGCAAACGTAAACCTATGCGCAGCGGATCTAAAGGTTTGACGTAGAGAACTTACGGCTTAAAATTTATGTAGATCTAATTGACCACGAATGGTTGACCGCAATTGATTGACTGCAAATCACGTCTTGGATTGCACGAACAAGATCAGATCAAAATCGGATGAAACGGATGCAAACAGATCAAAACAAAACTTTGCAGTCTGGGAGCTTCCGTCAGCGCGTGAGGGCGCGTGAGGCGTCGGACGGCTGCGGTCTCAGCGTCGATGGAAAGCTCTCGTCGAGACGGTCGTCTGGGTATGCTGTACGTCTCAATCGAACTTCCGGTTAGTTCTGTAGGTCAAAATATATTTCGTCTCGGTTTACCTACAGATCTTCTACTGTATTACTCAATACACCATTCTTCTACTTGTACCAGTATAGCAACAAGAAGAAGATAAAGCTCGAATGATATCTAGAGAGAGAGAGGCGTGGGGGGTTATTCACGTGTGATTAGGAATTCTCTTCCCTTCTCATGAGCTTAATGATGTATATGTAGAGCTACAGTAGGGACCCTTAGGAGATTATGAAAATGGCTCCTTAATTAATTAGACTAACTGTGGGCCAAGCCCACTCCTCTAATTAATTAAGTAATATTAATGGGCCACCAACATTATATTATTGCACTCCTTTTTCCTAGCTCAAATTACATTTGAGACTCCAATAATAATTACTCGATTTACCTCCCCACGTTTAAGATATAATGTCCATTAATTAGTTCGATTACTGACAATCAAGAATTAATTCATTTATTATTATTTCACCGAAGCTAGCGCTCGTTCATCACATTCTTATTATGTCGGAACTTAATCCACCTGCAGGGTTTAGCATAACAATCCTTCATGAACTCATTCCGGGGACATCATCAAACTAACGCACATGGTGACCGTAAATATCCTAACAGCACATCCTATATATAATAATATTACCCAAAACAGTAGGAATATTAATCCAGCGAACTGAACCTCACCCATGTGAATCAAAGTAATATATATTATATATATCTGCCTGTTTAATATCTTACGTGTTAAGAGAACGCAGTAATTAACCGAGGCCTAGTTCATTTACAATGATCAGTATAAAATGAACTTCTCCTCTCTGGGATCCTGTTCAATACATAAATGTACTGGTGCAACTAATCAATCAAGACAAATTGTACAGTTGACACTACAACCGTTCGGATGGGGTGTTCATGTCCATCTAGGTTGTGAACAACTATTCTTGTTCGCAAGTGACTAATAGAGTGATCTTCGGTTCGCCCGATGACGACCCACCCTATCTAAGTGCAGAACAACAGAACGTAGAACTTGTTTAATCTAACATGATTCTCATTCATAAAGGGTAAATGTGTAATAAGTTTTCAGTATATAACACTAACACATGGACTTCGAAGAAGCAGAACATACATCATTTTACTCAGCACGAGGATTATATTGTTATACCATGATGCCATTTGGACTCAAGAATGTCGGGGCCACCTATAAAAGGCTGGTAAATAAAATGTTTTCTAGATTAATTGGGATAACGATGGAGGTGTATGTGGATGACATGCTTGTAAAATCCGTACACGCTCCCGACCATGTAATGCATTTAACTGAAATGTTTAATATTTTGCGTGACTGCTCTATGGTGTTAAATCCAAAGAAATGTACATTTGGGGTAGGATCGGGTAAGTTCTTAGGATACATGGTCAGTCAACAAGGAATCGACGCCAATCCCAACAAAATAATAAAGGTCGTCATCGATCTGCAGCTACCGATGTTAATTAAAGGAGTTCAAGGTCTGACCGACCGACCTGTAGCCCTGAGCATGTTCATTTCAAAATCAACCGATCGGTGTAAACTTGTCTTTGATGCCATCAAGAAAGGGAAGCAGTTTGAATGGACTGAGGACTGCCAGAAGGCCCCAGTGAGCATCAAGGAAGTATTGGCGCAACCACCGACGTTGCAGAAGCCAAAACTGGACGAGATGTTATACTTATATCTGGGAGTAAGCAACTAGACCCTCAGCGTCGTCCTCATTCGAGAAGAAGATTTGCAGCAGTACCACGTTTACTACACTAGCAAGGCCCTACACGCCACCAAGTTGAGATACCCACCAATGGAGAAGCTGGCACTTGCGCTTGTCACAGCGGCTAGAAAGTTGGGACCCTATTTATAGGAGCACTCGGTGACGGTGTTAACCGCGTATTCACTGAGACAAATCTTGCACTAACCTAATACTTCGGGAAGAATTGGGAAATGGGTCATCAAGTTGGGGCAATTTGATATCCACTACAAGACACAAACTGCCATCAAAAGGCAAGCACTTTCATACTTCGTTGCAGAGTTGACCCCAAGAGAATAAGAAGTTATCGACGAACAGCCATGGGTCATGTACGTTGACGGATCCTCAACAGTGAACTGAGCCGGAGGAGGAGTAGTTCTTGTGGATCCTGAAAAGAGGCTACTGCCATTCGATTTATTTTATGTTCCCAACCACCAATAATGAGGTCGAGTAGGAAGCAATTCTATCTGGACTGGATCTCTCGGAGTCCATGAACCTAACTCATCTCAACATCTTCTATGACTCGCAATTACTGGTGAATCAAATACTCGGGACCTTCGAAGTAAAAGAGCCCTGCCTGGTGCCATATTTGACGTAGGCGAAGAAGAAGTCTAGGTTCAAAGCCCAAATTGAACACATCCCCCGAACCTCCAATGTCCAGGCGGGCGCCTTATGACATCTAGCATCAAGTACATGCATGGAGAACGTGGAGTACGTCCAAGTCGGCTGGCAGGAGCAGCCCTCAACCTCGGGCAATAAAATCATAAATGCTGAATTAAGTCAGGATGTCAAGGGACCGACTTGGATGGGACCCATCATTTTGTATCTGGCGACTGGGGCCTTGCCACAAGACTCCAAGGAAGCTCGATCTCTACGAACGTGGGCAGCTCGATTCACTTTGGACAACGGAATATTATACAAAAGGGGATACTCGGCGCCATTACTTAAATGTGCCATTACTTAAATGCTTAACTGAACAAGAATCTAGATACATATTGGAAGAAGTCCACGACGGATATGCGGAAGTCACTCAGGAGGACAAGCTCTAGCATACAAGATTTTACGACAAGGATATTATTGGCCGACATTGAAGAAAGATGTCGCGATGGGTGAGAAAATGCAACAAATGTCAGATCTTCGCACCCAATGTAAATTAATTGCTCGAGCCATTGAAATCGGTCTTCAGCCTCTGGCCCTTTGTGAGGTGGGAAATCGACCTGATCGGCCTTTTACAGACTGGTAAAGTAGGATTTAAATTCGCCGTGGTAGCCGTGGACTATTTTACGAAGTGGGCAGAGGTGGAGCAACTGGCGACAATCACCAAGCAAAAAATGATCGATTTTATTTGGAAGTCTATACTCTGTCGTTTTGGAGTGCCCAATTCTATCGTGACTGACAACGGTAGACAATTTAAAGGGAAGAAACTCGAGGAATTTGCGAAGATTATGGAATCAAACACTGTTTCTTATCTCCATATCATCCTTAGTCAAACGGACAAGTCGAAGCCGTGAACAAAATAATTAAAAATGGCCTTAAACTCTGACTTGATGCGGAAAAAAGGGCCAAGCCCGAAGAGTTGCCCCACGTCTTGTGAGCATACAGGACGACAACTCGGTCCACAACGGGGGAAACACCTTCTCATTGGCTTATGGATCAGAAGCCATGGTTCTCGTCGAACTCGGTGCCCCAACATATCGGATCTGCAGTTTCGATGAAGAGTACAACTCAGAATATCGAAGGGCAAACCTCGACCTAATCGATGAGCTACACATTCAAGCTGAACTAAAAAACGTAGCCTACAAGCAAAGAAGTGAGAAATATAACAATGCGAAACTATCCCAGAACCTACCGAGTTGGAGAGTTAGTTTTGAAGAGAATCACGGGGCCCGACCCGTGGCCTCTGAAACTGAAGTAGGAGGAACCTACCAAAATAAGTCAGGTACTCCCAAATGGGGCCCACCGACTAGAATATCTAGATGGCACCCATCACCAATATCCTTGTAACATCGTTTTCCTCAAAAAAATATTATCAATGAATTTGATGCGAATGTGGGATCGCGTACTTAAACATTGTAAACGTTTTTGTTGTAAAAAAAAATGATTTCAATGTCCCGAGTGTTAGATATGCTGTAAAAGCTTGGCTTTCAGATATGAACAATACCATTTTGATCTGGCAATCGTGTTTTAGTCGTTTATGTTTGCGGTTTATTTATTTATGCAATCATAATTCCATTATTTTACATTGTAGATAATATAGTTCATCGTGTCGAACAGAAAGATCATATTATCGGTTCCTTGTAAAATATAAATTAATAGTTCACAGGTTAGACAGACAGTGAGACCGCTGTTGAAAAAGACTATAGTGTAGTCTTGATCCAGTTGATCTTTGACTGATGGGTTACACTAGTACTTATGATAAGTATTGAACGGACCGCGAAAGGATAAAATTATAAGTTTTATTGATTGTTATTATAATCTAGACCTTCAGTAGTTGATGCGTACTCTTAAGATGTAAGATAATATAAAATGGGCATATATATTCATTACTTATTTATTTGATTTACCAAGGGCGATTCCTATTCTGTTAGGATTACATACTCGGTATTTTGGTATGTAAGAGTGTTTATATGACGTGCTGTTATAAATTATTTACACTCACTATGTCCCAGTGTGCTGGGTGGATGAGGTCCCCGAAATGAGCTCAGGAAGGAATATTATGTCAAACCCTGCTACCTAATTTCCTCTGTGGCACTGCCCCCTCATACAAGAGATGTCTGTCGAACAAGCGAACCCCTCGCCTTTCAGTGTACGGGAGTCAGACCGGTACTAGAATCTGCCTTATTCTTCCCTGCATTGCCTTTCTCTTTAAGAGTTCATTATGAGTATGAACTGAGTGGGTACTAGTTTCGGAAATGAAGAAGTCGAATTAATTTTATTACCAGTAATTAAATTAATTGACTGACGTTATATCTTAAACATAGGGAGGTAAATCAATCAATTAGATTAATATTAATTAATTATTTAGAGGTTCGAAATTATTGAATAAATTGGAGCTAAATGGGGAGAGTAATAATATTACTTTAATGATAATGTTTTATTATTTAATTCTATTTAGATTAAGAAATGAATTTTATTCCATAATTAATATTCCATTAGGAGAGGAATATTACTTCTAGAATATTATCTATGGTTAGGAGACTAAATAGTCTTCTAGAAGGTAATTAGGGTTAGGAATAGACTGGAAAAGTATATGGAATGGAATTAGATTTCCTTAGCCTAATAGGATAAGCCCATGTTTAGCACCTCTTTAAGGTCCCTAATGTAGCCTATAAATACACCATGTCCCAACCTCTTCTCCTACTATTTATGTTGGTCGATTTCGAGGTCTTTCAAAGAGAGGAAAATCGAGCTTCATTAGATATTCAAGAGTTCGGAAGTTTTGATTAATCACACCACCAAGATTATTCGAAGTAGGTGTTAAGGTAAGATAGATCAAATCTTGAAGATCTCCTTTTTCTGGCCATCCTCCACCGTCGACCATTGCCGTCCGCCGCCGAAAATTGCCGCTGCCGTCCATCGCCGTCGGAGACCGCCAGCACTCATCTGCACGTAGCCGCGAGCATCGGCCCGCAGCTGCACGCAGCCAGTCTTTGGCACGTCCTGACCAGCGAACGGCCCGAGATCGTCGCGCCTGTGCGTTGCCAGCACCTGCCTGCGTCCATCGCTCGTGTCCCAGTCCGCGCAACAAAAGGTCTCCCGCGTCTGCACGTGCACGAGTCCTAATCCGTGTCGCCCTAGGACTACTGCCCTGCACGCACCTACAAACCCAACCGCACATCTTAACCAGCACCCGACGCACACCAGCCAGCAAGCCAGCGCTTGTCCGCTACCGCATCGCTGCACCTGACCGAGACGAGCCCAGCAAATCCGAGTGAGCCCGACCGAGCCAGTCGAGTTCCAATCGAGTCAACCCGGGTCTGACCGAGTCAACCTAGTGAACCGAGCCCGATCCGACCGGCCTGAGCCCGACGAGCCCGATTCGGTGATCTGTTCGTGATTCAGTGACTCGATCAGAATCGAGAAAGGCCAGATCCGGTAACCCATCGGATTCTGGTGATCAGACGATCTCCATCAAAGGAAATCAGAAATGTCTCTGAGTGGGCAAAGTTTTTAAACGGTAATGTCCTAACCCTAACTATAGATTCCACTGTGTTAGGGTTTATTTTGCAAAATTCAAATGTGCATGTTGTTGTCGTTCCTAATAGAACCCAACATCGAGATTGTTTACTTGTAGATTTTTTAGGAATGCCCGAACTCATATGTGAGTCGGGAAGGCCTAGTACCCACGTACTGAACACCTAGAGGTCATTTGATAAGGCTATATGTCCAAAGCCGAAACACTTGAAAATGTTTGAGAAGGCCAAGACAGTGCCTAAAAAATTAACCAAACCCCTTCCGTGGTTTAGATAGGCCAAAACGTGCCCAAGATATTAACCAAACCCCTACTGAGGGTTGGGAAGGCCCTTAGAGCCCAGAAGTCGGCCAAGCGCCCTTATAATTAAAAGAACGATTGAAGAACTCTAAGTGGGGTTAAGCATGAAAGGATTTTTCCAAGTTAATTTTTTACAAAGAAAAAGGGCTTTCAAAACTTTATTCAATTTGTATTAGCCCCGAGTTGGCTTCCGAAACTCTCTTCAAGTTATAATTTTGTTCAAGTTATATTCTCCCTCGAAATCCAATTAAAAATTCTTGACCCCGAGTTCAAATACTTGTAAAGAAAGATTGCAAAACATTCATTCCTCGACAAAGCAAATATTTAATATTTATACATCATAAAGGAAAAAATACGCGCCAACACAAGGGCCCGCATCGGAAAAACTACGAAATGCAAACCAAAGAACAAAAGGGAAAAAGAAAGGAAGCAAAGCGGAGATCAAGTAGAGGCACCCTTGGCCTTCTCTTCAAGATTCTCGGAGGCAGCAGCATCCATCACCTCAGCGGTCATCTCGTTGACCTCGCGGGTTTCGTCGACATCCACCTCATCCGCCGTCTTTTCAACACTCGCCTCGGTCACCGCAGCAACCTTGGGCTCCCCACCTTGCCCAGTCGGCTCAACCCCCCAGGCAGTGGTAGATGCCACTTGTCTATTGGCATACTTTGCCACCGCCTTCATTATCTCCTCGAGAGACATGTCGTCAAATTGCTGACAAATCGTGACCTCGGCAAGAGTATTGAGATAGACCTCCACCAGGTCCCTTCTCTTCTCGCCCTCCAGCACTATGTTGATGAAGGCCCTCGGAAAGGCAACCTGTCGCTTTCACTAAAGGAGAAGGGGAGCTCGGGGTTTGGTGATAGCATCTCCACCACCCTCAGACACCACTCGCAATACTCCCGCTTGTCATTGTTGGTAGGAATATGCATTGTCTTCAACTCGGGTTCAAACCCATACTTCTCGATTTTTTGGAGCAGCATGAGTTTGAGGTCGTTGAGGTCATAGAGTTTTAACTGGAATCGATCGATGACCCAGCAGAGGTTGAGGCAAGTGTTGAACTAATATCTTCCTCGAAATATTAAGAGGCATTGAACTCCTCGACCCCGCCCACCTTGCTGCCCCGCTCGTACATAAGCTCCTCCCTGACGACCACCTCTTTTCCATTGCCTCCATCTTGGCCCTATGTGTCTCTTTCACCCTAATCCATTGTGCTTCCTTCTTCGAGTGGTCCTTGCGAGTTTTTTGGAGTTCCTCCCAATCCTTCGGGTACCGCTCCTCATGGTATTGGGTCTACTGCTCCGAGACGCCGAGATTGTCCATGAGCATGAGGTTGTCAGCCTCGAGATGCTGTTTGTCGGCCGCTTTGGCTTCAAGGGTAGGCAACTTCGTCTCCAGAGAAGCAATCTGCCCCTCACTGAATTTTAGCTCATCCTCCTTGTCGACCACCTGAGAGGTAGAAGTGCTCAAGACGTCCTTGGCTGAAACAAGTCTCACCAATGCCCTCCCCAAACAGGCCTTGGCATAGCCGAACTTGTGGACGCTCGGAATAGTGGACACGTCCGCTTCAGTGTAAGGGTACCAAGAAATTAAGAGGACCCAGGCAGCGTCGACGACATGTGGTGGATGACAGTATTTGTTGGAAAGCTTTGGGACCTCCACTGATTGGAATTTGACGTACCAATCATCCACCGTCCCTTTGGGCAGGTCGAAATTCCTGTCGATGGGGAGGTACGACTTGCCCCCCTTCTGGTGGATAGGGGTATCTTCCTTTGCCCCGAATTGGCCGGCGGCGTGCTTCTTCTTCGCTCTCTTCTACTCCACCGTTAGGGGTTCTTCCGCCGACCACTTATTAGGCGTCCTTTTCCTTTTCCTCTAGGTCTCGGGCTCCACAACAGCACTCTTTCTGGCTTCGGCCCCCTACGAATCTGATAGGATCACCTGCAATTCAGAGCGCACAACTTCCGTTGTCTCTGCGGTCACAACTTGGAGAGCGGGAGGTCCCGAGCTTAGGATAAGGACATCATCTCGGTCCCCAACACTCAGCTCCTGGCCAAGGGCCGAGCTTGGAGCGAGCCCAAAGCTCTGGCTCGGAGCAGCCCCACGACCGGCAGAGCCCAAGCTCTCAGTGGCACTAGCACTGGCAGAACTCTGGCTAGCAACGCTCCTTTGCCTCCTTGAGTTCAGCAATTGCATACGAGCCATCTCGATTTCCTTCTTGCCTTTGCTTTTGTCTTTGCTCATTTTGGCATGAAGATCCAAGTTGGGATGCCAACGTCGGTAGTCTTTGGCTTCCGCAACAGACGAAAACCCGTATTACCCAAGCAATGGATAATAAACTGCGAAAAAGGGGAGAGAAGAAAATCAAAAAGAAGAAAATCAATCTAATCAACATCAGAAAAAATGAGTGAACAAGTCGACCTCAACAACACAAAGTAAAACAACGACGAGAAGTTACCATACCATGTTTGAGGTCATGTGTAAGGAGACCCGTAGTCAAACCAGCTGGCTCGAGTTGCGAATCCTTCAACAAACGATGGTAACTCCGCTTCGATTGACTTAGCTCAAGAAGCTCCTCCAACCGCTCTCTAAACTCGTCGTTAAGTTTGGGTTCCTTCTTTTTCCGAGCTAGAAAGATGAAAGGTCCAACCTGTTAGTGCAAAGAAAAACAACGAACCATTAGAATGGTACAATGAAAGAAAAGGAACTTACGATATACAAAAAGAACTAGGGTGAGAATAGTCATCCTGTCTTCTAGTAAGTCACGATTGAAGTCTTAATACTGCCAATCCCCACCAACCCATAACCACTCCTCCTGATAGCCATGGAGTGTATCCGGGATGTTGGTGACCAACTCCCCCACCTTAAGTCCCAACTGCGGCTTCGCCGCGCAAAAGAGACAACATGTTGGCGGCACATCCTCTTTTCTTGGCTCCTCTTGAAGAGGAAGGTACTTCTCATCTCGTCGGACGATTGAAAACCCCAGCCCTTCTGGACATGCAACACCAGGAGTCCGATTATCTTCTTCCAGTTGTTTGGCGTAATTTGGTTGAGACTGATCTCCCAATCGCACAAGTAGTCGGTGAGAATGTTGGGCAAAGGAAACCTCATACCCGACTTGATGCTTTCTGCAAAAATCCAAATGCAGTCAGGAGGTGGGCAGTGAATCCTCTCTCTCGGGTAAGGGGCGAAAATTCTAACCGTACGCGGGATTTGAGCCCTTTCTTGAATTTCTACCACATCGGCTTTGGTCAAAACACTAGGCTCTCCCATAAACTTCACGTTGGCGTCAGGCCACTCATGCACCGGCCACCTCCGAAATCCTTCTAGAGTAGCATTATCCCTTTCAACCTCGAGGTCCCCTTCGGCAACCCCTTTAACCATCTCGAGGTGCTCGACAAAGCGAGGGTCCCTCCGGAAATACTCTATTTCCAGATCTGGGTTGCTAATTCCCTCAAATATAGACGCCGTCTAACTCTCGCTAGATGTCGCGACCTTCTTAGGGAGATGCCATTTCGTCGCAAATTGAAGAAATTTCAAGTTAAAATGAGAAAATGAAAGAATTAAAACCGGGTCTTACCGATAATTCAGAACTTTCGATGAAAGAATCACAGAAACAGCCCGAGTGCAGTCGAAAGCAAAGAGGCAAATTCAAAAAATTAAAAAACTTGAAAATCGCCGAAGTAAAACCTTAAAAAGAATTGGGACTCTGTATTTTTATAGAAGTTTTGGTGCCCGTTGGGGAACAGGCGCGTGTAGCTGACGTGTCCCAGGTGAAACGTTTCAAATTTCTCCATTCAGGTGGCTAGTCCAACCAGGAACGAACACGTATAAAGCCACTGTTTCAGCTTAAGTAGCAGTTTTTTGGATCCCTGAACACATTAAATATAGACAAAATGTTTCGTAACCAGCGTGTCCGTATTAAATCGTTATCTCGTTTCACAGTGAAGACCATCAATTAATGTCAACCCTACGATCCAATTTTTGTGCTAAGTATTCCAGGTCGGCCTTAGAAGACAACGACCACATCATAAGCCACCACTACTTGTGTGCCTTATAATTTCGGGGGCCTCTATATTGACAACCGACTTGGTCGGCCCAATTAGAGGAAGCCATGTGGAAGATTAATCGTCGATCCAACAATACAAAAACCATACACAAAGGATTAGAGACCCGACTTGAAAGATCTTAGAGTGAACCGGGAGAAGAACCGACCCTCGTCGATGGGTTGAGGAACGACTTTCATGTGAAACCGAGGTCCAGCCAATGAATTAAATGCATATGTGACGCATGTCAATCAGCCTCTCACACTTTCATCATTACTTGTGAGACAGCCTGCAGACTAGTTGTCGTTAGGCCTTTAAATCACATTTAATGCCGTCGAACCAGTCTCGAAGAATGAGCCTGGAATTACTATAAATAGCAGCATTTATTCCTGTACGAGGATCTTTTGGAAACATATTTAATACACATATAATACAACTCAGTTGACATTCAATTTAAGAAGAATCATACCACTTTACAACTTTCTACGGCTTTCTAGTCGCTTAATCCCTGTGATTATTGTTGTCAGTATTTTTACCGGAGTAGAATCGAAAGATTCGTCCCCGGGTCGTATCGCAAGGAAGGTTAGCCGAATATTCTTGTGCGTATATTCAATCACGAAAAAGAGAAGAAAAATTCCTAAACACTCTAATTCAATATTTTTGGGTTTCAGTTATCAACTATTGATTTAAACTGAATAAAATGAAAGTAAAATAGCAAATATATTCACTGAATGATTAAAGAGCTAGGGAATCGGGGATAATTGCTTTCGATTCTATCACAATTACCGGCAATCAATTGCTCGGTTAAAGGACTTGAATCGTTTCTCGTTCAGAGGTTCACTCTCAATAATTCTTCGTAACAAGAGAGTGAATGTAAACGATCAACTATCATTCCAACAACACATAGATAATATGTTTCCGAACAAATCTATTCTAAACAAGCCTAATTCGACCAGCGTCTCCCCTCTCGGTTCTACACGTTGATTATCTAGGTTAGAAAGGTGATCAATCTACTAACCCTATGATTCACACAACTCGAATAGACATGAACAATCAAAAGCATTCAATCATTATCGAACCTAATCAATCATCCCCTATGCCTAGCGAATGGATTTAGCTACTCATACGGAATTCAACATCCAAATTCATACAAACCCAAGCCATCATCATCAACAAAGCAATTGAGAAAAAGAACTTATGATTAATAGTGAGAATTCAATGTCAAATCTAAGTGCATCCAAATCCAAAGCAGAGAAAAGGAGTTTTCAAGCTCCAAAAAAAATCCAACGTGCAAAAATATGAAAAGGAATGAGTTTCTAGAGAGAAAAAGCGTAAAAATAAAGTCTGAAAATCGAATAATAAACCCTAGGATCGAAATCTGCTCTAAAAATCCTGTCCTCGAAATTTGCGCCGGTTAACTCGCGAGTCGCGAGATAGTCTTTCCCTCGGTCGCGAGTCGCGACATCCTCACGAGTCGCGCGTCATCAAAATGTTCAATTCCTGGGGTCTGGTCACGACAGAACTCGCGAGTCGCGACTCCATCTCGCGAGTCGCGAAATCATGTCACGAGTCGCGACTCTTGCTCGAAACTGCACCTTTAGCCCAGTTTTTCTTGCGGGTCGCGACATTTTCGCGAGTCCCGAGTCGCGAGACGACTAGCGAGTTGCGAAATTTTCTGGACGCAGTTTCTGTCCGTTTTTTCAGTCCTTCCTCGAGTCTTTTGGGCTTAGCAACGGGTATTCTCGATATCACGGCCTCGGCACAAGCAGTCCCAACCTCGACAGGCACAACCTACCGCCTGAAAACACAAACACTGAAAAACACGAAGCAAAACACGGTAAAAAGACACAAAAATATAAACTAAGGAGAAAAACACAAAACGAACAAAATGGACCAAATAAACAACGAAGAACCTACAAATAGGGGAAAACAAAAAGAAAATAAACATGAAATAAAGACACAAAAATGGGACAAACAATTATAGTTGTTAAATTTTATATAACAATAAGTATACATTGTTTTGGGATCGGGGAGCATTCCTTTGGACTTAATACCCTCGTAAACTCCCATGTTTTCCCTCAACTCTTCATTCTTCTGCTTTCTCATGACTTGGATTTGGGCCTTGTGCTTCGCCAACTTGGCTTGTTTCCGCTTTGGAGTCGATCCCCAGACACCTCAATGGTCGGTACTGACATCGATTCTTTGGACATGATGTGCTGCTGGGCTCTAGTCAAGAAGTCTTGGTATGTGGTCGGCTTGTTCTGACACAGCGACCATCAGAACATAGAAATTGGCTTTAAGCCGATTTGGGCTGATATAAGTAGTGTCCTGGGGTGACACAATTCCATATTCTGGACTCGGTCAATAAATCAAGCTATGTAGTATTTCAGGCTCTCCTCATCTCTCTGGACAATGTTTGTGACAGATTCCTTCTGAATCGTGCTCACTTGGGAGCTTATGAAATGCAATCTGAAAGTCGACCTCAACTGACTTCAGGTTAAGATCGAGCTTGAGTATAGAGAGTGAAAACCATCTTTCCGCCTTATGCTCTGAGATGAGTGAAAACATACGACATCTAAGGGCATCTCCAGCACTGTCTAAGTCTATCCATGATATGTACAGGCCGATGTGTGAGTCGGGGTCTGAGCTCCCATCATAAAGGCCAATGTGTAGGACCTTAGTCTTATTGGATAGGGGCTCTAGCAAGATATCCGAAGATTGTGGAGAGGCAACATCGACTACGTGGCTATTGGAGAACCTCTGGGGGCGGTGACAGTGACTTTCCTCCACATTTTTGTTGGCCTTCCAACTCGGCAATCCTCTCTCTGAGGGCGATGACTTCTTCGACCTTGCAATTCTTTCCCTTGTTTTTTCCACAGGTCGCGTTCCAGTTGGTCTTTTCTACCTAGACGCTCGAAGACCGAGTTAACAAGCCGTTATTCTTTACGATTTGGAGTTTGTCTGCTTTCTCTGGTCTCCTGAGTATGGGCTTTTTGTGCTGCTTTTTTCAATGCGGTTTTTCTCTGCGGCATTCGGGGATTGAGCCATGGTTTTGGATTGAGCCGGTTCCTTTCGCTTATCGCAGAAAGGATGTCCTACACCTTTCTCCAGCGTCTTTAACATGTTAATCACTGGAGTTCTTTGCGTCTCGACTATCGTGGTCGAGTTTAGTTGCATGTGCGCGGTCATGAGGCAAGCGAGTGCTTTCGATGCTCTTGAGAAAATACAGATGTTGAAAATCCGCCGCGAGGTTGAGGGTCAACGCGGCCGCCTGCGGCTGCTCCGATGGCAGTTGTCGATGTTGAGACTACTCATGTTGATCACGCGACTATTGCTCCTCGTCGCTGGGTGACGACATTTTTTTGACAGATTTTTTGGAAGGGATAGAAATAGAGGGAATTTTTGGTGGCAGTGTTGTGCACAAGTCAAAAATTGACCTCAAGTAACTTATGAGGCCCTCTTTCTAGCGCCAAAATGTTGATATGTGGATTTTTATCAATGGCTAATCGAAAGTTAAATGTGGGTTAAGAAAATAAAACCATGAGATAAGGGGGAATTTTCTAATAAGAGTGTGAAATTTGAATTGGGGAGAGGTCAGCCTCTGAAAATTTCGAGGTCGGACTCTTAATTATTGGGGTTAATCACGAATAATCACGATTTATTACAATGGATGTTGTAGTGCCCCATTCGAATATTGGATTTTTCGGGGTTTATTTTAATTAATGACATTTTATTTTATTATTTTAATGCCTTGATTATGTGGTTATAAATTATATTATTATGTGAATAATATAATTATATTGTTGTTCGATTTATTTTTCGATCGCCGCTCGTATTTTCGATTTAATCGCGTAAGTCAAATTGTTGTCCGTTTTAATTCATTTTCGAACCCTTGCTACCCGAACTTCGAACCGATTCGACCAGCCCTTAAGATGGTCTTACGACCCAATTGACCAGTCAAAACCAGTCCATTTTATTGGAACTGAATCCGCCCTTCGTTTGGATCTAGTTTGAATCACTCCCATCAGCCTCTTTTTGAATTTAAAATTCAAATATTTTTGCTAAGGATTGGAAATAGAATGTTGACCAGCTCCTTCATCCCCATAAACCACGCCCATCAGCCTCTTTTGTGCCTAAGGGATCTCTTAATTATGGAAATTTTGATATCCAATTGATATGGTGATATTATCTTGTCCTTAAATCGATCAATCCCCTCAATCTCCTCATTGCCCTCTTCTCTACGCCAAGAAAACTAGAGCGAAACCCTTCTCCCTCATCTAAACAAATCCATCGCGAACTCTACCATTAACCCTTCTCTCGCCACCACACGATCCGAGGTCGTGAGCACACCCCGTCTGAGGCCCTGCCCTAATCCATCCCGACAATCCATCAGACCTTCTTGTTAATTCCTTGGTGAAAGGTAAAAGATGGCTGAATCCTTCTCAAGTATATATGTTTTGAGTGGATCTTGATTTAATTGATTTAATTGTTCGGGATATATGTGATTTTTGTGAAGATCTATGGATTTAATGTGAAATCTTAATAAATCTTGTTCAATTCATGAATTTCTTGTGGAATATGGAACCTTGAAGTATCCTAAGGCTGTTATGAAAGCCCTAGGTCGAAATTCTTGAGTATTGAGGTGTTTATGAATTTTTGAAATCGATCATGCTGCTGAATCTTTGAAAAATCATTAAACATTGTACGTTTGTCCAAATGACTTGAAATTTTGAGGGTCACTGTAACGCCCCACTTTTATTTGCCGAAATTCAGAATAAATTTTTCAAAATTTATTTCAAAACACTTGAGGCGCTACTCAATTTCCAAAACAATTCCAACAATATCACATATGCAATTCCCAACGAGTTCAATATTCATAAATAATCAACACCCAAACCGGGTTCAATAATCATAAATAGTCAATACCCAAACCGGGTTCATAAATGACATCAACTCCCAAGACTGGGTTCATCAAATCCATAAATACTAGAGAGTATACTCCCTATCGATATCCAGTACTCAACATAAGTCAGGAATGCATAAATCATATTAAACAGTTTAAACAGTGGAAATAATCAATAACATGACCACCACTCGCTTTCCTCAGTTGTGCCCGCAACACTAACCTGCATCATTGAAGAGCAGGTGGGGATGAGCACAAAAGGAAATCGAGGTGCTCACCACTATGCAATAATTAATATTAAATTTCATAAAATAAAGCAGGTATGGTCGCAGTATGAACACAAATCAATTAATATCCCATCTCCTTCCCAGAGTCAACTCTCGTGTGCACACCTATACCAATAGACCACTGCTGATACACGTATCGAAAACCCCCGCGGGCCTTACATTCGATGCCCAGCCAGTAGGAGTAAATCCACCCCGAATGCCCGGAAACATCCCTTCGGACTTACATCGAGGATCACCAGCCAAGGTTCACGCCCTGACTGCCATATATAAATAAAGGAGACACCCCATCGGGTACGTTCTATAGCTACGGGGATAACCGTTCGACGGCCAATATAGCTCACATCGAAGGTTACATGGTTCACATGCATACTTTGATCATACCACAACAATAACAATTAATTAATGCATATAATCTTTTCAAATAAAACCCACCTGGATATAGCAAGAGGTATAGCCAAACACAGAGTTGAAGGAATTATGGCACAAGTTCAGCTCGAAGGACCTACAACAATTTATAATAACCTATCACTTACTATTCAATACGAAACAGCACATAAGGCACATATACTTAGCCGAATTCACATCGACTAAGTGACTCGTGGATTCCTCGACCGAGTTAGGTACTATGGAGTGACTACCAGACCTGGACACAACTCAATTACCTCAGGTAATACACATAAGTCATGCCAACATTAATAAAATCCTATCCGAACCTAACCAACCGATAACCAAAAACATTAAGACTCCAAAATAAACAAAATTCAGAATCAGGAGTTAGACTCAGCCATTCAACATGAAACTTTACCACATTATACAACATGCAAAAACACATAAACTCACCAAGTGTCAGCCCTAAATTCATCCGGGAACATTTTTAAATGATTTAAGCAAAAATAGCACCAAAATCAGCATTTAATAGTTCACAAAGCTACACTTCGAATTTTAATCTGAAATTTTTACACAACCTAAACCATAATAAAATAACAGGTTTCTTAAAGTTTCAGCTCAAAACTCTAAGTGTACAACTTTTAATGATTTTTAAAAGTTTTGGCTCAGAAACCGTTTTAATCATTTGAACTCCAAAAACTTAGAAATAAAATCAGGAGCTTGGCACACATATTCCACATACTCAGAGGCACAACATATCAAAAATTCAGCTCAAACGGATAACAATTCAATTTATGGTGAATTTATTACGGTTCAACAGCATGCTCGGTTTAGAAAAATCGTATCTCTCAAACTATAGCTTGAAACGACTTCAAACCAAAACTAACAGATCAATAACAACTCCAAGTACCTATAACTCCAGGATTTCCACGAAAAGAACCACATATATTCAGTTCGACAATAATTCAAAGTGACGGCAATCACTTTGATATCCAATTTGCCAAATATTTATATATATCAAAATTCTCATGAACACTAAACAACTTAGGCATTATCACATGAATTCACATAACACATTCAACGGCCAAATAAACACATATTATAAATGGGACGTAAAATTAAACGGGACGAGGCGAGCCTTGTACCGTTCTCGGGATTAAACGTTCGAACGAAACGGAGGTGCACGAACGGCACACGAAGACAGCTCGAGGCTCGACGGCAAGCTTCGTCTCGCGGAAGGGAGGAGCAGCGGCGGCTTGACCGAAGGGCTGCGCGTTCAAGGTTCGCCGGAGACGGCTGGTCGTGGCGGAGGGGTCGCCTGTACGAGAGGAAGAGCTCGCCGGCGAAGGAGAACTCACGGCTTGCAGCGACGGAGCTTCACGGCGAGGGTTGTGGTGGAGCAGCGGCTCCAGTACGGCGGAGACGGGGCCGGCGCACGGTGGTGGGTCGCCGGAAGGAGTTGCTCGCAAAGGTTGGTCTCGCCGGGAGGAGCTGTTGGTTCACGGCGATGGAGGACGGGCTCGCCGGACTAGTTCTCGCCGGAGATGCTGCGATGGCAAGGGTCCATCGGAGAGGCTTCGCAGAGGAAGGTCTGAAACGGCCGGCTAGGAGGAGCAGCAGCCCGATGAGGAGCAACGCGGCAGAGGAGAGGCCTGTGAGAATCCGCCGGTGATGACTTGCTCACGAAGGGAAAGGGAACTTGCCGGAATCGCTGCGCTTGGACCAAGTTCGCCGAAGGAAGGTCGCCGGATTGGTTCAGAGCGAGGAACAGGGGCTCGCGGCGTCCACAAGCTGTGGCGCGTAGAGGCAGGCCCGCCGGCGACTCGCGATGGCGGAGGAAGCTGTTAACGTGAAAGAAGATGGGACGATTTCTTATGTTGAATCATTCTCCTCGGTCGAGATTTAAAGAGAGTCGTGAGCGAGGGATGCGAGTGAGTGGGAGAGATACAGGGAAATCAGTTTCACGAGAGAGAAGGAGACGACGAGTTCAAAAATATCTGCTACTTCTCACGTGGGGGAAAAAATAGAAATAGGAAGGCTTTGGGCCACCATTAAAGAAAATGGATCCAATAAAGAAATATACTAAAAAGCCAAGAAGGTTTCTAATCAATCGGGGCCCAAAATTTTAAACACATGGGCTGACATTAAAATGGTAAAAGGGCCGAAAATAAATATACCCGATAACGAGAATTTTCCGGTTCGATTCGATTGACGATAAATAAAATTACAAGACTTATTATATTAATTAGACTATATTTAATTAAATAATAATAAGTCTAAACGGAGATGTGTCGAGCAATATTTCAATTATAGGAAATTAATTCAAATAATAATAATAATATCAGCAAAAATACAAATACACATTTTAATTAAATAATAACACTTAGACAATTAGGCAATTTGACAAATAAACCATATTAGACAATTAATAATTTATAGCATTCAATAGTAATAACAACAACAAATAAATATAACTAATAATAATAATAATAATAATAATAAATAATTCTTAAAATTCCATATTTCAACGGGCTAGATCCGTCTCACGCAATTAAACCGAAATCGCCGAATGACGAATGTTTTTCAATAAAAACAATCGAGTATTTCAACCTTTTACTTAAGTCGACATCGCGACCAATAAAATAAATATAACTGTATAAATAATATTCGATAAATAGAATATTCCGAGAAATTCTATAAATCGAACGGGCGTTACAGTCACGGCCTGTAGCTATATGAACTGAATTTTCTGATTTATGCCATAAATCTTTAAAAATTAGTGATTAAAAATTGACACGTCAAAATTAATTTAAGTTCTTGGGTTTGTGTTCTTTTACTGTGATGTGCATGTGGTTAAAAGTTTCAGGATTTAACTCGAAGTATAGGTACCTGAACTGAGGTTTGATGATTTTGCCCTGATTCTTTAAAAAATTGTAAAAAATCGAATACTTGGCCGTTTTGCTTGCAATTTTTATGGTTGAACTCTCTGCTGGTATAGTCACTTGTGTAAAATTTTCAGGTCACAGTTTTAATGTTAGCTATGTGAACTGATTACTCGTTGTTTTGGGATGTTTCTTTAAAAATCGTTATAAAATCACAGAGTTGCTGAAATAAAGTGATTTTCTGGGAATTAGAGTTTTTAATAATGTTCAGCACGTGGTAAAAATTTCAAAGGAAAATTTACCCTGTGGCATATTGAACCAGAAAACGTTCGTTTTGCTATTGTTTCTGCGAAAATTGTTTGAACTGGTTAGGAGTTGATTTAAGGGTCAATCTCTGGTTTTCTGATCCCATTTTGAGTCTTTTTTTTATGTGTTTAAAGGATTGTTCCGAGTCTAGTTGTCAAATCCAAGTGTTCCAAACTCCACAAAATTTCCATGAATTACTTAGTCGATAATGTTCGACTAAGTGTGAATCCTCGTATATAATGATAAGTGTTAAAGTAGTATATTTATCAGGCAATCTTGATAAAACTGTAGGTATTTGACGAGCCAAGCTCTCGACCTACCCTTGCTGTTCGAGCATTTCTTTGGTAAGGCATCCAGGTGGGTTTATTTAAATATCTATGCCGTGAATTGTTTGGATGGTATGATCAATGTATGCATGTGAACCATGTAGCCTTCAAGGTAAGCTATATCGGCCGTTGAACAGTTATCTTCGTCTACATGGTACAAGCCCTTTTTGGGCAGTCTCCCTAAGTCCTGTATGGAGGCTATATCGTATATAAGACCGGGGCAGATGCCGAAGGCCTTCGATATGTATGTCGTTGTAAGACCAAGGCTGGGCCTTGGCCGTCGACAGATACTCTTACTGAGTGGGCACCGATGTAAGGCCTGTACGGAGGCAATCGATACAAAGACACTCAGTAGCTTTATAGAGATGTGCACATGATTATTATTATGATTTGGAGATGGGATTGTAACGCCCCACTTTTGATTTTAAAGAAATTCCGGACTTTCAGAAAAATCAAGATAACATTTTCGAAATTCATTTTTCGAAATCAACTTTAACATGGGCATTATCGTATTTCAAGTCATATTTGAAAACCTCACGGGGATTCATTACCCGTTTTTTCACATGGACCTCACTGTCCCAAAACATATATCTCCACATGATATTCAATTATCACATAAATCATGAATATTCAATCATAGTTCAATATTACGAACCAAATCACAAATTTTCAAAAACAAATCCAAAATCCCAACATTTTCAAAGCACAAGTATTAAAGCAATTAATCATGTCTAAGAATCCAAACATCAGGTTCATAAGACTAAAATAAACATGTTAATAGAACGGAACTGCGGAAGCAATTAAACATAAACAAGGACCAGCCACTCGTCCTTTCGCCGTCACGCCTGCCCCTGCTCAACTTGGGAAAGAAAAGTGGAGATGAGCACAATTGGAACCCGTGGTGCTCCCACTATGCAAATAAATAGTTTATAACAATAGAAAGGTATGGTCGCAGCATGAACCTAAATCAATTAATCTTGTCTCATCTCCTATTCACACACCATTAACATTACTCCTGTGTACACATCTTTCATTAGCCACGGAAAATGGATTCATTACCCTAACGGTGGGAGTATATGCCTCACAAGAACACGACCTTTCATTAGGACTTAAGGAGACTTGCCTCACAAGGACAACTGTATTACTGACGACCAAAACAGCAACATCGATAGGCTACATGGTTCACATGCATACATTGATCATGCCAACACAACAAGACATAAACAATTTATCACATAACATTTTTAAATAAACCCACCTGGAATCAACAGAAGAGATAGCACAAAGAAAAATTGGTAGAAATGCGAGCTCGACTCATCAAACACCTATATTTATCAAAAAGGGTCCTATCAATAACTATCTCGATACTTAGAAGTATTCACATAAATGTTCACTTAGCCGAACCTTATCGACTAAGTCTTTCGTGGAACTTATGGAGTTGAAACCTTTGGACTTTACAACTAGACTCGAAATACCAATTAAAATCATTTAAGCATGGACTTGACACAAAAAACGAGGTAACGGGTCAAGCCAAAGTCAAACAGTTCAAAAAGGTCATTTATCGACTCATGCGGACCGGTCACGACTCGGCTGGCTCAGTCGGGTGCAGCCTGAGCAACTGGCACGGNTTTTGTGTCTTTATTTCATGTTTATTTTCTTTTTGTTTTCCCCCATTTGTAGGTTTTTCGTAGCTTATTTGGTCCATTTCTTTTTTTTTTTGTGTTTTTGTCTTTAGTTTATATTTTTGTGTCTTTTTGCCGTGTTTTTCTGTGGTTGTGTTTTTCAGGAGGTAGGATGTGCCGGTCAAGGTTGGAACTGCTTGAGCCGAGACTTTGATATCGAGAATTCCGTGGCCGAGCCCAGAAAACGACAAAGAGGACTGAAGGACGGACTGAAAACTGTTCCTAGAATTTCTCGCGACTCGCGAGTCATCTCGCGGCTCGCTACTCGGGTCGCGAATCGCGAACATGTCGCGACCCACGAGAAAAAAATGGGGCTAAAGTGCAGTTGTGAGACGATGTCGCGACTCGCGAGACAGAGTCACGACTCGCGACCCAAGTCGCGACCAGCCCCGGAAGTTATCATTTTGAAGACGCGCGACTCGCGAGGATGTCGCGACTCGCGATCGAGAAGAAGACGATCTCGCGACTGAGTCGCGAGTCGCGACTTAACCGACGCGAATTTCGAGGACGAGATTTTTAGAGCAGATTTCGATCCTAGGGTTCATTATTCACTTCCAGACTTTGTTTTTTACGTTCTTTCTCTAGAGAAACTCATTCCTTTTCGTACTTTTGCTCTTGGAGATTGAAAAACTCCTTTTCTTCGCTTTGGATTTGGATTGTTCATTGGATTTGACATTGGGATTCTCACTATTAATCGTAAGTTCTTTTTCTCAATTGCTTTGTTGATGATGATGGCTTGGGTTTGTATGAATTTTGATGTTGAAGTCCATATGAGTAGCTAAACCATTCGCTAGGGATAGGGGATGATTGATTAGGTTCGTTCTAATTGAGTACTTTTGATTGTTCATGTCTACGCGAGTTGTGTGAATCATAGGGTTAGTAGATTGATCACCTTTCTAACCTAGATAATCAACGTGTAGAACCGAGAGGGGAGACGTTGGTCGAATTAGGCTCATTTAAAATAGATTTGTTCTGAAACGTATTATTTATGTGTTGTTGGAATTGATAGTTGATCGTTTACATTCACTCTCTTGTTACGAAGAGTTATTGAGAGTGAACCTCTGAATAAGAAACGATTCAAGACCTTTAACCGAGCAATCGATTGCCGGTGATTGTGTTAGAACCGAAAGCGATTATCCCCGATTCCCTAGCGCTCTAATCATTCATTAAATTCATTAGCTATTTTACTTTCATTTTATTCAGTTTAAATCAGTAGTTGATAATTGAATCTCAAAAATATTGAATTAGAGCGTTTAGGAATTTTTCTTCTCTTTTTCGTGATTGAATAAATGCACAAGAATATTTGGCTAACCTTCCTTGCGATACGACCCGGGGAACGAATCTTTCGATTCTACTCCGGTAAAAATACTGACAACATTTATACACATAAAGTTGACACAAAAACACATATATACACAAGAGATTGACCCTTAAACATCATCCTTACCTAGATAAACAATTTTTGCAAAATAACATATGAAGTCTGAAGTTCTTAGTTCAATAGGTTATCCTTCGAGTTTTGACCTGAAATTTTGACACAAGCTACAATGCCCAGAGCAAAGCAACATATCAAACATTCAACTCATTTGAAGTAGTATTCGATTTTATATGATTTTTACAAAAATCTGACCAGAACTCAAATTTGCAATTTACCACAGCTACACATCAAATTTGGATTTGATATTTATACAAAATAATCAGCACCATCAGAGGACCAACATATCCCAATTTCACAATATTTGGCCCAGAACTCGATTTATCATGAATTTTTTAATGTTTAGCAGCAAGACACACTTTAAAAATCCTTAACTCAAAAACACAACTCAAAATGGTCCAAAGTCTTCACCATCAGACTTAGGACACTCCAAAGGTCCTATAACTCCAGGGTTCACACGATTTATACACCTGTCCTTCAGTTTCAACATTAAACCGAAGAGACGATCACATTTTGACAATTATAAACAAATTCATAGATTCTCAATCATACAATAACATCAAGACATCACCATATACACATATAAATATTAAAAATAGGGGGTCCAGCCATCCGTTACCGTTCACCGAACAACCACTCGAAAATGAATGGAAGGAGGTTGAAACGGGGCGTGGACGCGCGCAGTGGCTTGGCAGCTACGCGTGGCTCGCGGTGGGTGCGGCTCCTTGCTACGCGATCGAGGGATGGCGAGTCTGCTGGCTGGTAGTCGCACGCGAACAGAGGTCGTGCGCAAGAAGGGAGTGGGACGTTGCTGGCTTGCGTGGCTTCACCGGGTGAACGTGCCTGTGATCCGCAGTAAGGGACAGAGCGTGGTGGAAGGCGGGGCTGCCGGCGGCTTGCGATCGATCGAGATGATGTGACAGGGTGTGGCGATCGGATATGGAGCAGGAAAGAAGAGAGGGCGGCTAAGTGGAGTAGGGTTTCGAGAGAGTGAAGTGAGGATAAAACACATATATATAATACATCCAACTTGCCAAACAAGAAAGAAAGAGGCGGGTCGTGGGCGCGGGTTTTTGGGCACGCGGGTCGCCGGTTCGTGCAAGTTTGGGGCGTGCGGGCCAAAGGCCATAACATGCGGCTCGATTATTGGTTATTCATCTCGGTTCACCTAGTCCGAAAAATTAGACGATGATCGGAAAATAAAATAACATATCACGACCGAGAAAAACTAAAATAACTCAACTGACAATGTATATATATTATCATACATTAATATATATATAACTCAAACAATATATCACTTTGGCAATTAAATTCAAATAATAACAATTATGCCAATAAAAATATCCAAAAAATTCTATAATCGAACGGGGCATTTTAGTCTACCTACCTTAAGAAGAATTCCGTCCTCGAGATTCGAAAACAAAAGAAACTAAAAAGCAAAGGAATACATGGGAAACTCAAAACATGAGGTTCGGGTATCTCCTCCTAATATCGGCCTCAGTCTCCCAAGTCGCCTCAGACTCGTCATGTCGGCTCCACTGCACCTTCATGAGACTCACTGCCCGGTTCCTCAACTGATGGACCTTCTTGCCCGGTTCGCTCGACCTACAACTCGTCGAAGTCCACCACGTGGTCGGGGTCATGCACGTACTTACGCAACATCGAGACGTGAAACACATCGTGCACTCCCGACAGGGTTGGAGGTAAAGCAAGCCGATAAGCCATGTCCCCGACTCGCGTGAAGATCTGAAAGGGCCCGATATAGCGAGGCCGAAGCTTCCCCTTCTTTCCGAAGCGAACCACACCCTTCATGGGTGCGACCTTCAGAAAGACATGATCGCCCACCTCATACTCATGCTCCTTCCTCTTCCTGTCGGCGTAGACCTTCTGCCTCTTCTAAGCAGCCGTGGTCCTCTTCTAGATCTTACCAGCCTATTCTGAAGTCCTACGAATGAACTTCGGACCCATGATCTTCCTCTCTCCGACCTCATCCCAATACAAGGGAATCTGAACCTTCCGTCCGTACAAAGCCTCGAACGGTGCCATCTTGATCGAGGCGTGGTAAATGTTATTGTAAGCCAGCTCGACCAATGGCAGTGAACTCTCCCAAGTGAGGGTCCGGTCCAAGACAAGAGCCCTCAGACTATCCTCCAAGGTCTGGATCGTCCGCTCCGACTGACCATCTGTCTCGAGGTGAAAGGCTATCCTAAACTCCAACCTCGTCCCCATGGCTCGATGCGAACTGCAACACCCCGCTTCTATAGGGCCAATTTTTCGCAAATTTTAACTCTTTCGAAAACGCTTATAAATTTTTCGAATCATTTGCAAACTATCTCGGGATGCTGCTAAAACTTTTCTGCTTAAAATCCATTTTCCTTAAACTAGGTCTAACGGCTGGTTTAGACTTAAAGAAATCAGATTTATATTTTTATCGAATCATGCATATTAATCTGGACCCGTTCGTACTGGCGAACTGGGTAAATTATTCAAGGCTGAAAGTACTGTCATGCAAGTTCGAAATAAAAGCAAGCATAGCGGAAAGTCTGAAAAATGCATGGAAATATTAGTTATACAAAACATGATAACAAATGTCCCTGGAACGGCTCGCTGTGCCATCTCCACGACCACAACCACCACAGCTCGACTCACGCCTGTTCCTCCGGTCATTCTGCTGACCCTTCCACTTCCTCTTGTTCTTAAGCTTCGCGTGCTGGATAGGCGCTGGCTGAGCTGGGGGTAATGCCGGATACTGAGCTGGGGGCAACACTGGGGGCTGAACTGATGGCTGTACTAGATCCATCTTAGACTGGCGTTTGTCTCCTGGCCTTAGCGACGACATCGGCGTAAGACTGGATGCCATGTCCCGCTACGTGGTGACGGATAGCTGGCAGTAATCCATCACGGAAACGTCTCGCCTTCTTCTTCTCGGTGTCCACCAGATAGGGAACAAAGGACCCGAGATGAAAACACTCCCGCTCGTACTCATCTATGGAGCGGTGGCCCTGCTTAAGCGCCAAGAACTGGCGCTCCATCTCAGCCTTGTAGGTATCCGGGTAATACTTCTCCCGCAGCATCTCCCTGAACTGTGGCCATGTGAGGTTCTCTTTCTCACCAGGGCGCAAGCCCCAGTAGGAGTTCCACCACAGCCTGGCGTCTCCTGTCATCTAGACTTGGGCACACAGAATGTTGTGCCTCTCGGAGCACTCGATGATCTCGAAAATGGCCTCGAGACCCTGGATCCACTCATCAACTAGGCGAGGATCTCCCTGCCCTGAAAATTTATCTGGGTTGTAGCCGCGAAACTGGGCGACTACCTCAGCCTGGGTCATCTCTCTTTGAGCTTGGTTCGGACGACGGGCCATCTGAGAATAAGCCGCGTAACTGGGTTAGAACAGGAGATGAAATTGAATAAGGCTGAAAGGAAACGCTGAATACTGGAATAAGCACAAATTTCTTGACGAGTTGCTGAAAATAACTCGATAATCTAGAGTTCGACTAGAGTTCGAATCTAGAGTTCTGAATTCTGATAGAGGACATATCTGATACTGCTAGGAGTCTTATACTGGTTTGAGCATCTAAAGTTCGGATTATCTGAATCCTATTGAGCATAGACATAGTACAGTTTGCTTTTATAAACTTTGAAAAACTTTTACAGCATGCACTTACCTGGTAGTCGGCGCGGCGTGAGTGTGGTGTGGTCAGTTTTTACAAAATTTCTTGTCTTTTTAAAATATTCAGAAGCACAAAAGTGCTCTGATACCAACTGCAACACCCCGCTTCTATAGGGCCAATTTTTCGCAAATTTTAACTCTTTCGAAAATGCTTATAAATTTTTCGAAATCATTTGCAAACTATCTCAGGGTGTTGCACGAACTCTTCCAGAATTGACTTGTGAACTTTGGGTCTCGATCGGATACAATCTCCACGGGCACCCCGCGGAGTGGAACAAACTCATCCGCGAACAACTCGCCATAATCACTAGCCTTCATAGTCGTCCTGATGGGCAAAAAGGTGGCAGACTTCGTGAGTCGATCCACAATCACCCAAATAGAGTCGTGTCCGGCTCTCCATCTTGGCAATCTGACCACGAAGTCCATGGTGAGGCGCTCCCATTTCCACATGGGAATCTCAAGTGGCTTCAACAGCCCTCTCGGTTTCTGGTGTCCAGCCTTCACTTGCTGACACACCAGATATTGGTTCACATACCTAGCTACTTGCCTCTTCATTCCTCGCCACCAAAACATCTTCCTCCGGTCCTGGTACATCTTCGTGCTACAATGATGAACAGTGTACGGGGCACTGTGAGCTTCTCTCAGTATCTCCCGTCGCAGTTCCCACACCTTCAGAACACATAGTCTACCCTTGAAGACCAATGCCCCATTGGATGCTACTGCGAGTCCTCCAACCTTGCCGGCCTCCATCAACTCCTTCATCTGGCATAAGAATCGATCATTCGGTTGCTCAGCGATTATCCTCTCGCGAAGAGTCGGTCCCACAACCAAGGCTGCCAAAACACCACTGGCTGTCGAAGTCGACCTCACCGCCTCTAGCTGTAGCCGCTCGAACTCCCGAACTAACACATCCTGCCTTGTGAATAGGCAAGACAACTAGTCATGACTCCTCCGACTAAGGGCATCGGTGACCACATTAGCCTTCCCGGGATGGTAGCTAATCTTGCAGTCGTAGTCCTTGACCAACTCCAACCATCTCCTCTGCCGCATGGTCAGCTCCTTCTGAGTCAAGATATACTTCAAGCTCTTGTGGTCGCTGAAAATCACACACTTTCCTCCGTAGAGGTAGTGCCGCCAAATCTTCAAGGCGTGGACTACCGCGGCTAACTCTAGATCATGAGTGGGGTAATTTTGCTCGTGAGGTTTCAACTGCCTCGAAGCATATGCCACTACCCTCCCTTGCTACATCAGCACACAACCTAAACCCATCTTCGAAGCGTCACTATAGATCGTGAATTCTAAAGTCGGGTCGGGAATGGACAATACGGGTGCGGTGGTCAGTCTCCTCTTCAACTCCTGAAAACTGGCTTCACACTGGGGGCTCCACACAAATCTCGTTGCCTTCTTAGTCAGGTTGGTTAGGGGTTGGACCACCTTCGAGTAGCCCTCAATGAAACGCCGGTAGTATCCTGCTAACCCCAGGACACTACGGATGTCACTCGCATTCTTTGGAGTCTCCCACTTACTCTCAGCCTCTATCTTGCCGGGATCTACTTCAATGCCTCTAGCTGTCACAATATGGCTAAGGAAGACCGCATGGTCAAGCCATAACTCGCACTTCGAGAACTTAGCATAAAGCTTCTCGCAGCGAAGGGTGTCCAGCACAATCCTAAGATGCTCCTTGTGCTGATCGATGTCCCGAGAATATACCAGAATGTCGTCAATGAATATAATGACAAGCTGGTCCAGATACGTATGGAAGACCCTATTCATAAGGTCCATGAACACAGAATCGGAGCATTTCTTAATCCGAACGGCATCACCACAAACTCATAGTGTCCATACCTGGTTCGGAACGCGGTTTTGGAACTCTCTGAACTTTAATTGATGGTAGCCAGACCTCAAGTCGATCTTAGAGAAAACACTGGCTCACCTCAGCTGGTCAAAGAGGTCCTCGATGCGGGGAAGAGGGTACTTATTCTTAACGGTGAGGTTGTTCTGTTCACGGTAGTCAATGCACATTCGCATCGACCCATCTTTCTTCTTGACGAAGAGAATGGGCGCTCCCCATGGAGATACACTCAGCCGGATGAAGCCAAGATTGAGTAATTCTTGGATCTGGGACTTGAGCTCTTGCAGCTCCTTTGGCGCCATACGATAGGGTGTCTTCGACACGGGACCAGCTCCGGGTACTAAGTCAATAGTGAACTCGACCTGGTGATCTGGCGGTCCACCTGGCAACTGCTCCGAAAACACATCAAGGTACTCGCATACAATCGAGACCCTCTCCGGAGTCCACTCGGTATCCTCATTCACCATACTCACTAGGTAACCTTAACAGCTACCCTTCGACAGACTCTTCATGGCTTTGAGCAAAGGGATGATTCGAGGCACAATCCTCGACTTCACCCCATAGAAGAGAATATGTTGATCATCATTGGAATAGAGATTAACTTCCTGCTCCTGGCACCGGATGTCGGCTCGATAACGAGTGACCCATTCCATGCCGAGGATGACATCGAAGTCGCGCATATCAATTACATAGGTACCGGCCTCCAGGTCTCGCCCTCCAATGTTGACTCGCAGGCCACGGATTATAGATCAGAAACAAGGGTGTTTCCCGAGGCTAGGCTCACCTCGAGAGGATTGACTTTACACACAACACTAACTGATAAAGCCTCCAAGCAACGAGAAGAAATAAAAGAATGAGTGGCTCCGGTGTCACACAATGCAAGATGGGCACATTGGATATAAAAAGCATGCTAGACATTGTACCTATGTTGTTCGCCGCCTCATCGTGTGTAGCGCCCCGTTTATTTATGAATTATTTGGAATTATTTTTTATTTATTGCTATTGTTAATTTTATTATTATTAATGTTATTATTATTATTATTGTAATTATTATTATTATTATTATTATTATTATTATTATTATTATTAAATGCCAATTTGTCATCTAAATGTCTAAATGCTTATTAATATGTGAATTACATATACTAGTATGTGGCCCGTGTGATGCACGGGTAAATAATATTAAATAATAATTCTAAATTGACGATATAGGTAAATAATATGTATTCGTTTAGGATTTTGAGTGCAACTTTGAGATTTTTTAAGATTTAAGACTTTTAAGATGGTCAAATCCTAGAGGAATACTATGAAATCTTAAGTGTGAATGTGAGATTTAGAGTGAAATTTTGTATAATGTTTTTGTCTTTTAAATCATAACTATTCTTAAAAAGACCTAACAAAATTTGATCTCAAATAAGTTAAATATTTAAGGATATTTTAAGATTCATTTAATTTTTAAATATCAAAGATGAACTGCTTTTGTTACTAAAAAATGTGGACACAATTTTGAATGTACATATCGTCCAAATATCAGTTTTATTCTAAAATAAAAATTGCACGTGGTTTTATTCAATTTACACACTTTCTTTTTAAAGAAAAAATTATTGGAAGAATTAGTTAAGATTTATACAACTATTTGTTTCCAAAATTTGTATCCAATTTGTACGGGTTTTAAGTTAATTTGCCTTTAGAATTGTTATCATAAATAATTGACACATTTTTTGCATAAGAATCTCCAAATTTGTTACCAAAAAATATATGAATTAAATTTTGGTAAAAAAAATAAAATATGATACGAAAAAAATGGGATTCAAATTTTGCCATAAGAATCTCCAAATTAGTTACCAAAATAATAGGATTCAGATTTGGTTACTAAAGGTTTACATGTATTTTTTTTAACTTTCCATTAATAATAAGTCAAACACTATATTTATTTGGTCAAACATTCTATTAATGTATTTTTCCGACAATCTCTTTATACATATATAGATATAAAGATATTATCTGCATTTTATTTTAATTGTCGAAGCATCGAACCGAGCCTTGTACAAATTTGAGTCGAGCCCAAGAGAACCGATCGATTTGAGTTGTGCCCGAACCCAATTGATAAACATTTTTGGCTATTTTGATTTAAATAAATGGAAAATTACATTTTGCCTACCTAACTATCCAGAATTTTACACTTTACCTACCTAACTTTGATTTTTGTACACTTTGCCATTTTTTATCACCGCCGGCCACACGTCTCAATAAGGCACAAGAGCCACGTATTGATTTATGAGGCCGGCGGTGACCGGAAATGGCAAAGTGTAGCAAAAAATCAAAGTTAGGTAGGCAAAGTGTAAAAAAAAAAATTTTGTAGGCAATGTGTAAATTTCCGGATAGTTAGGTAGGTAAAATGTAATTATTCCTTAAATAAATGGACTATATTTTTCTTCATCAATTAAGAGCTTAGCATATTTTTTCCCGTTCTTTTTCTTATTCAGTCGGCCAAACAGATAAAATTTATCTGATTATTTGAATCAGTTCGACCGAGTCTCCATGAGATAATTCCTCCAACAGACGCACTCTCCAATTTTGAAATCATCTCCTCAAGCTCATATCTCTCTCTGAATATTCGCAGCTCTCTCAAAAAATTTTCTCTCGTCATTTTTCATCTTTTTTTTCGGATCACTTCACCCTCATCATAGCTTTCTCTCAAAATATTTTCTCTCATCATTTTTCATCTTTTTTTTTTCGGATCACTTCACCCTCAGCATAGCTTTCTCGCACGCAGCTCCGTCTCCCCTCTCATCAGAATTTTTCCGATCACTTTCACCTCGCCTCTCTCATCCTCCCTCAGATAGAGATCCCGTCATCTCCTCCTCCACGCCATTTCCGGCGCCAGCAAACCTGAAACTTCCGGCGACCCCAGCATCAACGCCGGCGAATCCCTCCGGCGAGCCACCGCGAGATTTCCTAAGCAGCGACCATCCTCGCGGCTCTGTTTTTCCGGCGAATTTCCGTTCAAGAGCAGGCCACGAGCGAACCCCTACGTGAGCAACCTCCGCCTGCAATTTTCCGGCGAGTTCCGTCCACAAGCTCTCTTTCTCCGACGAGTCGTTCTCGTCCTTCTTTCTCAGCAAACCAGTCGGCCGTTTCAGTCGTCCTCGAGCTGCCGTCTCAACCAACAGCCCCGTCGAGCTCGTTCGCCAAGAGCAGCCCAGCCTTCCTTTCTCATTCTTTTCCGAGCTTTCCCGAGATCGGTAACGAGACTCGATCTCTCGCTAAATTATCTTCGTGTTATATTCGTGTAGAGATTTTTTTTGTGTATATACGTATATCATTCGGATTCTCGTGAAATTTACATGGATTGTTTAGCCCTTGTTGTTTATGATTAAATCCTATTTTGTTGCTGTGATTAGTCGAGTATATGCTCGTTTGTTTCTGTTTTGGGGAGAACCACATGAAATATATGCGTGTTTTGATAAGAGGCGAAGTTCATTTAGAATGCATGATTTATTCGGAAAGTACTGCCCTGTTACGATGCGATTATGACCCTCTGAAACTAGTTATTTGAAGTTATGATCTTCATACGAAATGTAGTGTGTTTAGTTTTCTGTACCTGGACTTTAGAATTTCTCGATTCCGAGTCATATTGATCAAGTTATGAATTTTACGAGTATATTGCGCGTTCAGTTTTTCCTGTTACCCGGCAGCATAGGTGTATTTAATGTGTGACCTGTTTATCATGTCGTAACCTGCTCGTATGAATTTATGCTCTTCATGAAAGTTATAGGTTTGTTTCTTACCTTTCAAATGAAATAAATTTCATATTGATATGTGATCTGTAGCTCGAGTTGTGTTCTTATGATAGACATGCATGAGATAGGGTTTTAGATTTTAGCAGGAAACCTGATGTAAATGTTAACTGATTTTACACTATCCAAATGACCTTATATGCTTCTGTGTTCTAAATGAAAGTTGTAAATAAATTCTTTAGGTTTAATTTTTAACTTGAATCATGTCATATGGAGGTCTGTAGCTCGGTCTAGGTGACAAACTTTTAAGTGCTGTCCACATCACATGTTAGTTTTTGACAGGTTTGCTGAATCAAATGTTTTGCGTTTAAACTCGTTCATAATGTGATTATTTTACAATGTCATCTTCAGCAAAGTTGTAGAAAATTGAGTTATATATTATGTGGTTTTTAAATCTCATTGAAAGCATGTCTGTAGCTCCAGCTAGATAGCAATTACTTAAGTCTGGTCAAGTTCATTTTCCCAGTTTTGGACTGTGACTCAAGTTTGAATGTTTGCTGATTTATCATCTATTCAATGGCCTTATTTATTTTTAGAGTATTCATAAGAATTGTAGATACATGTCTTTGGGTTCCAATTCCACTTGATTCATGTTCATATGAGTTGTGTGTTGAGTGTTATGTCGGTTTTAAAAACGCTGCCCGGGTTAAGTTTTCAAAACTTATGTGATATTTTGAAAGTGTGATTTCCTTGATTTAATGCATGTTTAAATGCTTACGTGAGCTTAGTTGGACTAAGTGATTGTCGAATAGTCTTTGATAGAGATATTTTATTAAATGTAGGTGCTTGACGAGTCAAACTCGCCTACTACACGCATTTTTGTCATTTGTCTCGATTCCGACCAGGTGGGTTGTTATTCTAAAATTACCTGTGCAATGTGTGTTTAAATATATTTTTCTGATTTTGCGTGATCTATGTATGAACGTGAATATGTAGCCTATCGATGTGAGCTATTATGATGGCCATCGGTACGGTTGTCCCCGTCGATGTAATACGGTTGCCTTACGAGGTAAGTCTCCTTAAAGACCTATTATGAAAGGCCGTATCCTTGGGTGGCACGTACTCTCGCCGTTAGGGTAATGAATCCCCTTTCCGCGACTATTATGAAAGATGTGCACATGAGTATTTATGTTTATGTTGGAGATGTGACATATGTGATATTATTTATGTTCATGCTGCGACCATGCCTATTTAACATGTTATGAAATGTGCATTGCATAGTGTGAGTACGATATTTAACTGTACTCACTCCCACCTGCTCGTAACTGATGCAGGTTAAGCAGTAGCGCGTGACGAGGAAAGGCGAGTGGTGGTCGCACTTATTTATTATGTTTATTCAATTGCTTCCGCTTTTCACGAACTTATGTTGGTATTAAACTTATGTTGGTTTGGAGTTGGAACTTGTTTATTTTGAAAACATTTGGATTTGGTTCATGTTGAAAAACCTTTCTTGATATATGATTGAGTTCATCCTGATGTTTATGTTTACGTTATGTGGTTAATGAAAACCGTTGGAAAAATCGGGTAATAAATCCTCGTAGTTCAGTTTTGACTTGAACTGTGTTTTTTAAAAGAATGAGTAATGCCAAACGTTTATGATTCGAAAAATAAATTTCAAAAGTTTTTACCTTGATTTTTGAAAAAACCATGTATTTTCTTTAAAAATCGATTGGGGCGTTACATCGTGGGTAATGGTGTAAACGGGCCTAGCCTCCAGTCCTCTACTGGTTCGGGCGTGGCTGTCTGAATGGCTGCTGGTGGGGTTGCTGGTGTGGCTGATGCTGGAGTAGTGGTTGCTGCTGTGAGAAGGGTCCCTGCTGTTGCCTCTTCGGTTCGGGACTCATGTGGGCATAGTGGCCGCCGAGGCGGTGACAATTATTGCAGTTTCACCAAGCTGCTCGGCACTCTCCACTATGGTATTTGCCGCAACTGTTGCAGGGTCGGTTGCCAGAGGGGCGGTTGTCGCGTCTGTCGAAGCCTCCACGTTTTCCATTCCGGTTGTCCCGGCAAGGGTCGGCCTTCTTTTTGTTCGAGCTAGAGCCGGGCTGAACGGAGGAGATAGGCTGCACTAGCTGTGCATGAGGGTGAGAGGGTGCAGAGGCAAAAAGAGATTAGCAGTTTTCCAACTGCTGAGCACGGATCACGGTTTCTCCACAGGGAAGGTTTCCTTGGCAGGTAAGGTGCATACAGAGATTGGGGCGGAGTCCATCGCGAAACTGGGTAGCCTTCTTTATTTCCGTGTCCACCAAGTGAGGTGCGAAGACACTCATGCAGGTGAAGTCCCGCTCATACTCCTCAACCGTCTGGGTTTCTTGACGGAGATCCCAGAACTCACGCTCCATCTGCTTGTGGTAGCTTTAGGGGTAGTACTTCTCGAGCACCACCTCTTTCATTCTGTCCCAGGTGAGATTGGCCAACTCACCCGGCCTCAGTCTCCAGTGGTCGAACCACCAGATAGCAGTGTCCCCGTCCAATTAATATTGGCCACAGATAACTTTCTGCACATCGGTGCAGAGTAGGAGATTGAAGATTCGTTCTAGCTTGAGAATCCACTCAGCCACAGATGTGGGCCCCTCGACTCCTGTGAAATCTGGTGGGTTCAACCGCTGGAATTTGATAACGGTATCGCGGTGATCATCAGCCGGGGGCTGTTGGGCCTGCTGATTACGATTTCCTCGAGACATAGTTCTACATTACACAAGTTGGAGGTTTAACATAGGATTTACAAATCACTAAAGTTCATCATTGATCAAAGGTGGATAGATATTTCCTAGGCCCCATATAACAACATGATATATAAATTACATCACAAGTAGTTTTATTGCTACTTATGTAAAACATACAGTTCACCTCATAAGTAATTTCATTACTACTGATGTAAAACATACCTTTGAGCAGTGCAGCATGACGAAGACGGGTGGTCGTTTACAAGGTCACATAAACACATAATTCACATAAAGCAGTCTACAGAAACGTAGACCTGCTCTGATACCACACTGTAACGCCCCACTTTTGATTTTAAAATAATTTTGGACTTTTAGAAAAATAAAGATAATATATTCGAAATTCATTTTTCGAAATCAACTTTAACATGGACATTATCGTATTTCAAGTCATATTTGAAAACCTCACGGGGATTCATTACCCTGTTTTTCACATGGACCTCACTGTCCCAAAACATATATCTCCACATGATATTCAATTATCACATCAATCATGATTATCCAATCATAGTTCAATAATACGATCCAAATCACAAATTTTCAAAAACAAATCCAAGTCCCAACATTTTCAAAGCACAAGTTTAAAATCAATTAATCATGTCTAAGAATCCAAACATCAGGTTCATAAGACTACAATAAACATGTTCATAGAACAAAAATGCGGAAGCAATTAAACATAGACAAGGACCAGCCACTCGTCTTTTCGCCGTCATGCCTGCCCCTGCTCAACCTGGGAAAGAAAAGTGGGGATGAGCACAATTGAAAACCGTGGTGCTCACCACTATGCAAATAAATCAGTTATAACAATAGAAAGGTATGGTCGCAGTATGAACATAAATCAATTAATCCTGTCTCATCTCCTATTCACACACCATTAATATTATTCCTGTGTACACATCTTTCATTAGCCACGAAAAAGGGTTTCATTACCCTAACGGTGGGAGTACATGCCTCACAAGGACACGACATTTCATTAGGATTGAAGGAGACTTGCTTCACAAGGACAACCGTATTACATCGACGGGGACAACTGTACCGACGGCCGAAACAAAACACATCGGTAGGCTACATGGTTCACATGCATACATTGATCATACCAACAAAAAAAGACATAAACAATTTATCACATAGCAGTTTTAAATAAACCCACCTGGAATCAACGGAAGAGATAGCAAAAAGAAAAGTTAGTAGGAATGCGAGCTCGACTTGTCAAGCACCTACATTTATCAAAAAGGGTCTTATCAATAACTATCTCGACACTTAGAAGTATTCACAGAAACGTTCACTTAGCCGAACCTCATAGACTAAGTCTTTCGTGGAACCTTTGGACTTGACAACTAGACTCGAAATACCAATTAAAATCATTTAAGCATGGAGTCAACACGAAAAACGAGGTAACGGGTCAAGGCAAAGTCAAACAGTTCAAAAAGGTCATTTATGGGTTCACGCGGACTGGTCACGCCTCGGATGGCTCAGTCGGGTGCAGCCGGGGCAACTGGCACGGGCCGGGGGCCGCTGGCATGGGTCTGGGCTCTCCAGGTACGCAGGGGCGCGGGCCTGGGCGCGAGTGCGCTGGGGCGCTGGGCAGGCCTGGGACAGACAGGGTGAAAATAATACTTACCGAGGGTTTGGGAGTTTGGCTCGAGGTTTTCACTTCAAATTTATACACATAATAGTTGACACAAAAACACATATATACACAAGAGATTGACCCTTAAGCATCATCCTAACCCAGATAAACAATTTTTGCAAAATAACATACGAAGCCTAAAGTTCTTAGTTCAATAGGCTATCCTTCGAGTTTTGAGCTGAAATTTTGACACAGGCAACAATCCCAGAGAATAGCACCAAATCAAAAATTCAACTCATTTAAAGCAGTATTCGATTTTATATGATTTTTACAAAAATCTGACCAGAACTCAAATTTGCAATTTACCACAGCTACACATCGAATTTGGACTTGATATTTATACCACATAATCAACACCATCAGAGTACCAACATATCCAAATTTCAAAAAATTTGGCCCAGAACTCGATTTATCATGAATTTTTAAATATTCAGCAGCAAGACACACTTTAAAAATCCATAACTCAAAAACCACAACTCAAAATGGTCCAAAGTCTTCACCATCAGACTTAGGACACTCTAAAGGACCTATAACTCCAAGGTTCACACGATTTATACACCTGTCCTTCGGTTTCAACATTAAACCGAAGAGGCGATCACATTTTGACAATTATAAGCAAATTCATAGATTCCCGATAATATAATAACATCAAGACATCACCATATACACATATACATATTAAAAATAGGGGTTCCAGCCATCCGTTACCGTTCACCGAAGAACCACTTGAAAACGAATGGAAGGAGGGTGAAACGGGGCGTGGACGCGCGCGCGGTGGCTCGGCAGCTACGCGTGGCTCGCGGTGGGTGCAGCTCCTTGTTGCGCGATCGAGGGATGGCAAGTCCACAGGCCGGTACTCACACGCGAACAGAGGTTGTGCGCTAGAAGGGAACGAGACGTTGCTGGCTTGCGTGGCTTCGCCGGGTGAACGTGCTCGTGATCCGCGGTAAGGGACGGCGCGCGGTGGAAGGCGGGGCTTCCGGCGGCTTGCGATCGACTGAGAGGATGCGACAGGGTGTGGCGACCAGATATGGAGGGATAAAGAAGAGAGTGCGGCTGAGGGGAGTAGGGTTTTGAGAGAGTGAAGTGAGGAGAAAGCACATATATATAATGCTAGGGCATCTAACTTGCCAAACAAGAAAGAAAGAGGCGGGTTGTGGGCGCGGGTTTTGGGCGCGCGGGTCGCCAGTTCATGCGGGTTTGGGGCGTGAGGGCCAAAGGCCATAACATGCAGATCAATTCTCGGTTATTCATCTCGGTTCACTTAGTCCGAAAAATTAGACGACGATCAGAAAATAAAATTAAATATGACGACCGAGAGAAATTAAAATAACTCAACCGGCAATATATATATATATATATATATATATTAATCGAACAGAGCATTACAGGGATATTTCAAACAATAATATCACTTTAACAATTAAATTCAAATAATAATAATTATGCTAATAAAAATATCCAAAAAATTTCATAATCGAACGGGGCATTACAGGGATATTTGATTGAATCGTGTTCATGCTGCGACCATACCTGTCTATCTGTATTTATGATTTATGTGCATAGTGGTTAGCAAGTGGGTTGTGCTCACTCCCATGATTTTTTCCTCCAGGTTAAGCAGGTGGGGGGCATGGCGACGAGGAGACGAGTGGGCGGTCTGTCTTATTGATTAATATTGCTTTCGCACTATCATGTTGAACTTGTTACTTATTTTCAAACAATGAGGTTTTTAAAATAATGAATTTTGGATTTGACATGATGAACTGAGTGTTAAACTGAATGAGTTGGTTTACTATGTTGACATGTCTATGATTTTTTAATTTGAGTGAAAGTGTTGGATAATGAAATCCTTGTGAAAAACCGAGTAATGAATCCCCGATAGTTCAGACACGACTTGAACTTATTAATGAAATGAATGAGTAACGCCAAAAATGTTCTAAAATCGAAAAATGAATTTAAAAAATTTATCCTGATTTTGGATAAGCCGCGAATTATTCCTTTAAATCAAAGTGGGTTGTCACAGTGTGGTATCAGAGCAGGTCTACGTTTTTGTAGAGTGCTTTATGTGAATTATGTGCTTATGTGACCTTGTAAATGACCACTCGTCTTCGTCATGCCGCGCCAGCTCAATGTATGTATTCATAAGTGATAATGATATTGTTTATAAAATGTTTCGTTCTGCTTATTGTTTATTTTATTAATTGGGGCTTAGGAATTCCCTCCGTACGTAACGACTTGAACTCTAGAGGTGATAGAGTTAAGTCCTGTCTATAGGAATTCTTTCGCTATAAGTTTTTGTTTAATATCTTCGATTGAAAACTATTCGAAAGTCATCTCAAAAGAGGACTCTAGTAAAGGGAACAGTCAACCGAGAAAGTCCCAAGTATGTGTGAATTATTTGGGAGACTGGAAATCGTTATCAACAAGACCATTAGACGCGTGTTAGGACCCAGTCAATGAGGACCAGGAGTCGAGTCTAGGTACCGGGTTCCTGTTGATGATCCAACCACTTTGCTTGTAGATCCGTGTAGGATGGTATAATGGTTGATTTTTCCTTGTTTTAAATTCGTTCGTTATTATTCGTTCATTTTTCTTTGGTTGGGTTTGAAAATCCGTTGGTTAGTTGGGTATATATTGGTTCGTATGCTCGTTCTATTCATTGGTTTGTTTTCTTGAATTCTTCGTGGATGTCCGGGACTTTCGATTTCTAAAACCGAGCCTCGGGTCGCTGTGATCAAATCATGTTAGTCAGAGCCTCGTTTTGTTATCCGAGCTGTTATCTCGTGTTGATTGAGATTCGTTTGAGTGTGGAGCTGAAAACCCTATTTTTTGCCCTTGTATTGATAGCTGTTCGTTGCTGTATCTAACCTTCGAAAATCGACCAAACGTCTTTGAATTCTTCTGATGAATTAAATTTCAGTCTGTTATGTTTCCTGTCCAACAAGAATCAAGTGAATATCAATTTCGTGTTGAAACTTATGGCCAATGTTCGATGGTTGCGCGTCTAGTTTTTCTGGATTCTCGCTACTGCATGTAGTCTGTTTTTCTCGCTTTTTTTGAGTACTGTATCCTTGTCGTCTCTTTCTGGAGACATCACATAAATTTTAGTTCAATCGGTTATCTTTCAGTAGGAAAAAAAATCAGATGATTACCAGTTTTGTGGTGAGAGTAATGTCACATATGCGATCATTGCACAGTCAGTTTTTCGTTTTAATCGCAGAAGTTTGAGTCGGTCATTTTTTCCGTGATTCGGGTAACCTGATCTTGATGTCTTCATATGAATTGTAGTTTTATCTCTTAGATTTAAAATGGCGTAAGATTCATTTAAATATCATTTTTGCACAATAAGATACGTTCAAAATACAAACATCGTACAATCAGTTTTTCTAAAAATTGGCAGCAATTTAATGTGTGAACTTGATCTATTATCAGCCCTTTAACCCCTTTAACCTGCCTATTCGCGCCCTTGCCGCCCGAGTGTCTTTCTCTTACCCTTGATTATTTCCTTTCACTTGGTAGTTAAGTTGAATTGTGTTTCGAGACTCCTCTTGGTTATTCAATTTTTGTACTTTGGAAATTTCGCTTGATTTTCCTTTCCTTGCGTAGGATTTCAGATGGAGTTAAGCATCGAAATTTTATCTTCTGTTGATCTTTATCTATTTTCAAATATCGTGATACTATTAAGTCAATGCTATGTTCAAGATAGCAAGTAACGTTGCAGCTCTTGATAATACCTTAGCCTCGAGATAGACGACGGTCAATTATCCTTTATGATCTAATTTAACGTTGTAACGGAGTGGCGTAAGTTGGAATCATCGCATACCTGATCGGAAGGAGCCTCGACACCTTTCTAGGGATGTTTTGGTATAGGAGAAGCTTTTTAAGAAGGGTAGTTGAGACGGATGCGAGCACATCATGATGTGCAGAGCCGTCTTCGTTTTTGAATTGTGTTCGTCGTAATTCTTTGTAAACTCTCGTTCTTTTCCTTCAGAGTTTCGGGAGTGATCCTTTGTATTTCTTGGACTTTAACAATCCTTTGAAAACTCTTGTTTTTGGTTCGTTTGGAGTTTCCATTTTCAAGTTTTGCAACCTTGTGTAATAATTAAAACGAGTGCTTTCATTTTTTCCGCTTGTCTTATATCGTTCTTTCGATTGTGGTGATGCCATTCGGACTGGGTATTCCACTCATACCCAGATCGGTTTGTCATGGTCTTTATTGTTGACGTCCTGGGCTATATTCGAGACGCGATCGAGACGAATCAACCGAGTGGCAAGGAAGGGTGATCAACCTCTACCAAGGAGTTAGGACCAGTTCAACCAACGAAAGTAACTGTGGTAGTCTAGAAGATCGATTCAAGACCTAGCTACCACCAATGGAAGATAAAAGAAGGTTCGACGGAATAGAGGAGGCTTAGCGATGCGATTCCGAAGCGTGAAATTTTTAGCAACGTAGAAACTGAGCTCGTGTAGGGCTGCCGACACAGTCAGCTACCGGCGAAAGACCTGACGTGACGGCCGACACTGTTAGTTGGAAGAGTCGAGATGAGCTAACCGTTTCGTTTGTTTGGCAATGACTGCTGGGTTGTGAATGTTTCTGGCTGAGAAGCCGATATTCGATCTCTTTGGAAAATTTCCCCAATTTCTATCGTTAATATTCGGGTGATTATTGTATCGATTAGGGAAAAAGTGGTGAACTTGGAACTCGGTTTTATGCCTTATTATGATTTGAAGCCCTTGAACATTCGAGAGTGTATAACACCGTAATACCATGAGAAATTATTTTGGTTAAACCCTAAATTTTTATTGTTTTGAAAGTTTTATGAAAAACCCTTTTTCCTTCCGGTTACCTTGGAAATTATGAACCCTGAATTTGAAAAAAAAAATCTCATTTGTATCTTGAACCGAACGCCGACCCTGACTGGGTGTAGCCACGCGAAGTGGTGGTCGAGCACGCACGCCCGTGCTGAGAGACATGAGGCCAACTGCAGGGCCGACCATTGACTCGCACGAGAGTTGTAGCCGCCATCACTGAATGCACGAACTCCCCAGGCCAGTGTGCACGGCCGACCCTCGACTTTGCAGCTGGTCTCCGAGTAGGTACACACACGCGTCCCAGCGTCCCGCATATGCAGCGCCAGCGAGTGTGCCACCTATCGGGGTGACAGTGCACTAACCCCAAACCATTAATTCTTTTTGGTTTGTACAACGGGTTTTTTATGTCAACCAATAAATTCTTCTTGAACCTTTCTTTCGAGATTTGAACCAAGGGGTCGAAGTTCCACTAAACCGATGTACGAATTCCCTAATCAATAATTCTCGATTAAGTGATATGGAGTTAGACTGTTGTTATGGGGTGCCGTGTCGACCGTTTTGACGGAGACAAATGAATTATGACCAGATAGTGGGCAAGTTTATAGCGTGACCCGGGCACGAGACTGAAACTCGATATCACGAATCAACCCCATATGGTTAGACAGTCGGAATATTCTATTGAGACACTAGAAGGACGATAGGGTCTTATGTATTTGATAGATGAATAGAATGTGAGGATTTCCTTACCATGGGTAGGTACGCTTGTAACAATGAGGATCAAGCGACGACCCCGATGGTACCGTTCGAGGTATTGGTGCGGATAGAGGTGTTGTGCGCCTTGTTTTCCAAAGAGAGGAGGCTATGGCCACGCTTATTCAGTCCTATTATGATTCTCGACCAAGTCGATGACTTAGCCTGAGGATTAGCTCCACCACCAGAGCTTGCGAGGATGCAAGACACGTTCTACGCCTTATGATGGAAGGATCGTGTGCGTGATCTCGGGGTACATATGTACATTGACAAGCTGCGTGATGGGCAGAACCCTACCTGTATGGAGGTACAGGTGACCTGTTGGGATGGAGAGTCCATCAGGGATAGGCCGAGAGGTGTACTTGTGAAAGTCTAGGGGGGGACGTCAGGGCTAGGGCGATACGACTTGGGAGAGTGAGGATGTGTTTCGGACGAAGTATCCAAGCCTCATGGGTTGGTCTCTCTCTTATGTTTATTGTCCTTTTTGGGGTGTTTATCGTTTGCAATTCCTAGGACAGAATTCTTTTAAGGAGGGTAGAATGTAGTGCCCCTTTTGGATATTGGATTTTTCCGGATTTATTTTAATTCATGACATTTTATTTTATTATTTTAATGCCTTGATAATGTGGTTATATATTATATTATTATGTGAATAATATAATTATATTGTTGTTCGATTTATTTATCGATCGCCATTCGAAATTTAGGTTTAATCACGTAAGCCGAATTGTTGTCTGTTTTAATCCATTTTCGGACCGTTGCGACCCGAACTTCGAACCGACTCGACCAGACCTTAAGATATTGTCTTTACACCCGATTGACCAGTCAAAACTGGTCCATTTTATTGAAACTGAACGCACCTTCATTTGGACCTAGTTTGAATCATTTTGAATTTAAAATTCAAATATTTTTGCTAAGGATTGGAAATAGAATGTTGACCAGCTCCTTCCTCCCCATAAACCACGCCCATTAGCCTCTTTTTGTGCCTAAGGTTTTTCTTAATTATGGAAATTTTGATATCCAATTGATGTGGTGAAATTATCTTGTCTTTAAATCGATTAATCCCCTCAATCCTCATTGTCCTCTTCTCCACGCCAAGTAAACCAGAGTGAAACCTGTTGTAGCAAATTATATTTTTACCGAGTACAGGACGACTCCCGACCTCGGGTCGATCTCTCGAGGAAGGCGGTTCGGAATTTAGCTTTAGTGTCGATTACACACGAAAAGAAAGTAAATCCTAAACACTCTAATCAGATAGCAGTTGGGATGAATTATTAACTAAGAAATAAAATAAAACAATAATCTACCTAAAAATATAAACGAAACAAAGATGAAGATGCTAGGGAGTCGGGGATAATTAATTCAAGTTCTAGCAAAGCCGGGCAGTCAATTGTTCGGTTCGAGATTGACACTCTCGCTTAAATATCTAGCGGTTCGCTCCCAATAACTTTTCGTAACAAGGGATTGAACATAGACGAACAAGCTCGAGCATACAACACAGGTCAATTATCCCAATCCCAATAATTTTTCGTAACAAGGGACGGGTCATCGACAAGCACGTAATTCAATCTCAACCCATAGATTATTCAGCTACGAAATCATCTATCTCATGCGAGCCTAGGTCTACGACTTCTCCCCTTTTGGTTCGAAAAGTCGCTAATTCAATTAGAAGGTGTTTAATCAACTAATCATATGGAATCAACAAATCCTAACTCGACAAATCAATATTCAATCGTTACCAATTGCAAGATCGAAGTGTCACCTTTCGATTATATCAAACTATCAAGCACAAATTCATCAATTCCTAATCAATTCAACTCGCATAAGCATGAACAATCTTGAGCCCGACAAATGCACGTTAAACAAGAATAATCATCCCTTATCCCTAGCAATCAGACTTAGCTACGAATATCAAATTCAACAATCATAATCATTCCTCTCAGATAACCATTATTCATGAATCAAATAAGAGAAGTGAGTATTTACAATCAATTCAAGTTCCAAAGTTGAATTTGAAATACAAGCTTAATCCTTAGATGTAGAGAAGAAGAAGAAAAATAGAAAATAAAGGTGTAAAGAAAAAGAAAAACGAAGAAGAAGAAGCAGAGAAAGGAGTTCTGTCGTGGAGTTATCGGGCCTAGTGTTTTTACTCCCCAGGAGGGAGATTCTTTTATGTCGAAATCCCGATCGAGTTTATATAGGAGAAGACGAGTCACGGCGTGGAGGAGGCGTGTGATGAAGGATCGTGTGTTACGTCTAGCTCGACTTGCTCGAAACCCGCGCCGACGCCTTGGTCCCTTCGCAATTAGTTGCTAATACGCGCGCCGACGCCTTCGTACTTCGCGATAGGTGTGACGAAACTCGGATGTTGGTCCTATTTCTATCACTGTGAAGAAACTCGGATGTTGGTCCTATTCCATTCACGAACTCTATGTAAACTCACAGGAGAAAACACACGAGAACTTTGAACACAATGTTCGACTCTTTTCTATTTACTCAACCATAATTTCGAATGGTACATAGGTGGGTATTTATAGATACCAAATAGATCTAATCCTAGTCTAAATAGAACTCCTAATCTATGCAAGTAAATAATTCCTAATGCTACTAGATATCTAGGGAATATGGACTTTCCCAACAATTAAAAGACTAATAGGAAAATAATAGGCACATGCCTTTTATTTGGATTCCTAACCAAACTATGACTCCTAACTAAGCCAAGTAAATCACGTCCATATCCCTTGTTTGCTCCCCAAGTCGGTCGCGCGCCCAAACCCTAGCCGCTCGAGATCGCGCGCCGCCCCTTGCCATTCTTAGTCCTTGTNCGCGTGGTAATGCGCGCGCGCCATCCTCACGCGTCGCCCCTTGCCAGCGCTGCCTGACCGCGTGCCCCCGTTCGCGCGTCGTCACCAGCCGCGCGAGTGCTTCGCACTCCCGCTCGCACGGCCTCTCCTCCTCGCTCGTCCATCGCATTGGTCGCGTCCCAGCCACGTGCGCGTGTGTCGCGCACGCTCGCCGCGTCGACCACATCGTCCCACTCGACCAGCACCTCGCGCGTGTCGCCCGTCCTCGTGCCCCACTCGCACCTGCCTATCGGGCCCATCGCCTCGACCCAATCCACTCGCGCGTCCGCTCCTTCGCAGCCATGCCCCGTGCACGCTGACCACCCTACATCCACCCCTCGTGCACCGTTGACCTTTGCTCGCATTCGCCGTGCGCGTCGCTCTCTTGCGCACGCCTTGCACCAGTCACCCACCTTCCCGGGCACGATCGCCTCACTCTCGTCGTCGGCCCATGCCTCGTGCTCGTGCGCACTACTCGTCGCGCACTTCTTCTTCACCCGGGCTAGGCTCGCACGCCTCGCGGCTCGGTTGCTGCGTCCCGTCGGTATACGCGCCTTAGTGCGTGCGCACACCCTCCTAGTCCGTGCCCGAGCCCTTTCCCGCCTAACCTCTCGCCATCTCTCGAGGCCATCGTGGTTCTCGTCCTCGGGTTCACCGGGGTCAATGACCACATCCGCATCATTCCCGCCTTCTTCGAGAATTTCCTTGTCCTCAAGGATAAAGTAATTGATCTCGTCAAGTTCTTCGGGCTCTTCTCCTGGGTCCTCGGTTAGCAGCCTAATTCGCTTGTGGGCTCGTCCAAAAGTTATAGTGCCCCTCTTGTAGTTGGTCGTCACAGATCCCAATGTCTCGAGCCATTGAACTCCAAGTACTATGTCTGGTCCCGTCAAAGGTAAGGCATAAAGATCAGCCTTCAAGTCATAGCCTTGTGCAAATATGGGAACACCTGTGTACAGCTCGGAACTTTTGAGTTCATCTCCGTTTGCAACCTTCACTTCAAACTGTTTTATGTTTGTCACTGGCGTCTTTAACCCTTTGGACAGCTCCTTGTCTATGAAGTTCAGCGTTGAATCGCTGTCCACTAGTACTTCAAGCTCTTCGCCTTGTACGATTGCAGTGAACCGTATCATCCTTGGACCTCTCTCAGCATCCCTTTTCTTGCTTTTGATCACATGTAGCAAGGTTTCCTTTCGTTCCACATGTTCGTACTCCTCACGTTCCGGCTCTTCCTCATCGAACTCAAGCAAGAACACTTGCTTTCCAGCACATCTATGGCCCGGTGTGAACTTTTCATTGCAAGTGAAGCATAAGCCTCTCTCGCGTCTTCGTTGGATCTCCTCAGCCGTAAGCCGTCTCATGTGGCTTGTTGTTCGCGTGCCATCTTCGGTTGGTTTGGACTCGACTCGTGTGGGCGTCTCGTCGGTCGCGGTATTTGTGCGTCGCTGGTCCGTGCGTCCCTCGCCTTTGCTGGCCTTGCGCATCGCGACCAAATGGTCATCGCGTAGCCGTGCCGACTCTATTGCCGCCCGAGTTGTACGCGGCCTATCCAATCGCACCTCAGCCGCTAGTTCGGCCTTAAGTCCTCCAATGAATGCGCCAACCAATGCGCTCTCGGGCCAATCTCGCACCCGACTTGCAATGCGCTCAAACTCTCTTTGGTAGTCTCGGAGGCTACCGTTTTGACGAATTCGGGAGAGTGCCTCGTCATAGTCGTATTAGTCACTCGCGCCAAATCGTGTGACCAACTCTTTCTCGAAATCTCTCCACCAAATTTCCTCGCCCTTGGTCTTGTACACATGTGACATCCATTGCCACCACGTGTTCGCTTCACCATCGAGATGATAAGCGGCGATCCTGACTCTCTCGGACTTGTGCACCTCGTTGATCTCGAAGAATTGCATGGCTCGATTGAACCAAGCGTCCGGGTCGGTCCCCGTAAACGTAGGCATCATGAGCTTAGGTCGTGCGTAGCCTCGGTCGTCGTGGTGGTGCATCGCGCGTGATGCACGGGTCCTCCGTGATCGTCCGTCATCGTCGTCGTGGTCGGTCCCGGGGCTGCTCGATGCCGCGGTCGATCGCGAGGTGTGGCTCCTTCGCGGTCGGCGTGTCATGCGCGTGAGTTGCCCGACTAGATCATGCACCATGAGCTCGAGTTTAGCGAAATTCTCATTGACAAGGTGTTGGCCATTGCCGATGGACTTCACACTCTCCTCCAAGGTGTTCAACCCAACACACGATCAATCACTCTCAATGAAAGCACCAATGATGAAGGATCGTGTGTTACGTCTAGCTCGACTTGCTCGAAACCCGCGCCGACGCCTTGGTCCCTTCGCAATTAGTTGCTAATACGCGCGCCGACGCCTTCGTACTTCGCGATAGGTGTGACGAAACTCGGATGTTGGTCCTATTTCTATCACTGTGAAGAAACTCGGATGTTGGTCCTATTCCATTCACGAACTCTATGTAAACTCACAGGAGAAAACACACGAGAACTTTGAACACAATGTTCGACTCTTTTCTATTTACTCAACCATAATTTCGAATGGTACATAGGTGGGTATTTATAGATACCAAATAGATCTAATCCTAGTCTAAATAGAACTCCTAATCTATGCAAGTAAATAATTCCTAATGCTACTAGATATCTAGGGAATATGGACTTTCCCAACAATTAAAAGACTAATAGGAAAATAATAGGCACATGCCTTTTATTTGGATTCCTAACCAAACTATGACTCCTAACTAAGCCAAGTAAATCACGTCCATATCCCTTGCTTGCTCCCCAAGTCGGTCGCGCGCCCATACCCTAGCCGCTCGAGATCGCGCGCCGCCCCTTGCCATTCCTAGTCCTTGTCGCGCGTGGTAATGCGCGCGCGCCATCCTCACGCGTCGCCCCTTGCCAGCGCTGCCTGACCGCGTGCCCCCGTTCGCGCGTCGTCACCAGCCGCGCGAGTGCTTCGCACTCCCGCTCGCACGGCCTCTCCTCCTCGCTCGTCCATCGCGTTGGTCGCGTCCCAGCCACGTGCGCGTGTGTCGCGCACGCTCGCCGCGTCGACCACATCGTCCCACTCGACCAGCACCTCGCGCGTGTCGCCCGTCCTCGTGCCCCACTCGCACCCGCCTATCGGGCCCATCGCCTCGACCCAATCCACTCGCGCGTCCGCTCCCTCGCAGCCACGCCCCGTGCACGCTGACCACCCTACATCCACCCCTCGTGCACCGTTGGCCTTTGCTCGCATTCGCCGTGCGCGTCGCTCTCTTGCGCACGCCTTGCACCAGTCACCCACCTTCCCGGGCACGATCGCCTCACTCTCATCGTCGGCCCATGCCTCGTGCTCGTGCGCACTACTCGTCGTGCACTTAGTGCGTGCACTTAGGCTCGTGCTCGTGTGCACTACTCGTCGCGCACTTAGGCTCGCACGCCTCGCGGCTCGATTGCTGCGTCCCGTCGGTATACGCGCCTTAGTGCGTGCGCACACCCTCCTAGTCCGTGCCCGAGCCCTTTCCCGCCTAACCTCTCGCCATCTCTCGAGGCCATCGTGGTTCTCGTCCTCGGGTTCGCCGGGGTCAATGACCACATCCGCATCAGCATGGCGCGGCGCGAGGGAAACAGGCGCCGCGGCGTGGCAGCCTTGGCACGGCGTGGCAGGGGTTGGCTCCGCGGCTCGAGGAGTGGCACGGCGCGGCAGTGTGCTGGGCGAGCTTTCTGTCCAGGCGTGATGGTGCTCGCGGCGCGGCAGGGAGAAGGCGTTGCGGTGCGAGGGTCTTCACGGCGTGGAGGCTGGGAAAGGAGAACGGCCTCTGTCCAGATCGCGGCACGAGCGCGGCGCGGAGAGGTGCTGAGGCGCGGCGCGGCAGGTGGTCACGGCGTGGCGGGTGCGGGTATGATGAAGGATCGCGTGTTCCCGACTCGTGACCTTGCCTCGGACGTCGTGTGAACTCGATCTTCGACGAGGGTTGCGGACGACTCGGAGGGTAATCTCCTTATCTTCTCGCGATAGGTGAGACAGCTCGGACGGATGTCCTTGCCACACTCGTCTTGCTCGAGCTATGCGATGAAACGCCCTTCTCGTGACAAGGGTTTTGCACTAAATCTCAGAAGAAATCTAACACAAGAATTTGAACACAAGGGTCGACTTTTTCATTAATTCAAGACATCCCCTTTTCGAATGACAATGGGGCATATTTATAGATGCCAAACTAAGTCTAATCCTAGTCTAAGAAGAACTCCTAATGCATGGAATTAAATAAAGTCCTAAAGAAACTAAATATCTAATGAATAAAGACTTACCAAAACTACTAAGATATTATTAGGCACATGCCTTTTATTCCAAATCCTAACCATACTAATATTCCTAATCGTGCTAAGAAAATCAACCCTTGGCCATCTAGAAACTTCACGCGTCTTGCGCCTTGCCCAAACCCTAGTCGCGACGGCTAGTCCTTGTCCTTCGAGGTCATGGGCTCCATCGCGCCCCACGCGTCACACACGTTTTCTGCCTTGCGCCCCAAGTCGCGCCGTTCATCCCTAGGCGGCGCGGTACTCCTAGTCCTTCGAGGACTCATGCTCGCTAGTACTTGCGCGTCGCGCCTCATGCACCCGCCAGCTGTCCTTCGCGCGTTACCGCACCCGCCCGCGTGCCTGTACGCGTTGCGCGCGGATGCGGTCTTCTCGCAGGCGGCTCCCTCGCGCGCGTCGTCTCGCGCGCCATCAGCCTTCGCGCGCGCGTAGCCCACACATCGGTCCCCACTGCTCGTCCTTGGCTGGTCGCGGTGCGTGCTAGCCATCCAACATCCTCCCCTCGCGCACCGCCCGGTTCCTCTGCCGTGTACACGTCATCCGCATGTTTGCGCTTCGCGTCTTTCGCCTGTCCGCGATTGTCCCCCCATATCGACCTCATCTCGCCCATGGTGCTAAGTCCTTCGCGCCATCCTCCATTCTCGCGCTTGCGCCTCTTGTGAGCCTCCTGCCGCGAACCTCTCGCCGCGCCATCGTCGCGACCCCGTCTCGTGTGCCCCGTCCCAGCACACCGGGTTACGCGACTCCCGCGTACAGCTCATCTGCGCCCCGCGTGTTTCACCCTCGCGCAGCGTTCGCGAGCCCCTTTCGCTTGGCCCCGGCGGTCGTCCCGACCTTTTTCGTGCCACTTCTCGTGACTCAAGCGCGTCTCATCCTCGGGCTCGGATGGGTCGATGACCACATCCTCATCATTCCTCCCCCCTTTAAGTTTATCCTTGTCCTCAAGGATAATGAATTGAAGACTCCTCAACTTGACCGGCTCTGATCCTTCGTCAACTGTGCACAATGTGATTCGCTTCTTGTCTCGTTCAAATTCCATCGTGCCTTTCTTGAAGTTTGTGGTTATGGATCCTAGTGTCTCCAGCCATTGGGCCCCAAGCACCACCTCGGGTCCTTCTAGTTCTAGGGCATACAAGTCTACCCTTAGCTCTTCACCTTGTACACGTATTGGCACCTTCTTGTACAATTCCGAACTCCATAGTTCTTTGCCATTTGCAACCTTAACCCCAAACGGTACAATTCCAGTCATGGGCACTTCAAGCTTTGCGGTGACATCCAGGTTGATGAAGTTAAGTGCTGACCCACTATCGACCAACACGTTGACCCTTCGTCCCAAAATCTCGGCCTCAAACCTTAGCATTTTAGGCCCCTTCTTCGCCTTGACCATATGCATCATCTTCAGTCAGGGATTTAAATATAAGTTCCTCCCTTCATCGTGCTTTTCCTCGGGTTCGGGCTCGTCCGTCGTGGTCTCGTCATCCTCGGAATCGATCACTTGGATTAAGTAGACCTGTTTGCAACGATGGCCCGGAGTAAACTTCTCCTCACACTTAAAGCAGAGACCTTTTTCTCGCCTTCTTTGCATTTCATCATAGGTTAAGTTCTTCACCTCTGGTGGTCGCGACCTGAAATTGCTAGGCGCTCCACGGCTCGCGTCTCGGGTGAGGTTGGTTTCGCTACGCATTGCCTGTTGCGGTTCGGTGAGGCGGTTGTCATTGCGCCCGACCTTTCTCGTCGCGGCCAAGTGATCGTCGCGTCTATGCGCGACCTCCATGGCTTCTCGCATCGTCGCGGGCGTCACTAACCGAACCTCCGCGGCCAGCTCGAACTTCAATCCCCCTACGAATGCCCCGACAAGTGCTCCCTCGGGCCATCCGCATACGCGACATGCTGTACGCTCGAACTCCCTGTGATACTCTCGCAGGCTCCCTGTTTGCTTGATGTGTGCGAGAGCCTTATCATAATTGTGGTAGTCCGATGCGCCAAACCTTGTGATGAGCTCCTTCTCAAAATTTTCCCACCGAATTTGCTCATGGCGGTTTTGGTAGATACTCGAGAGCCACTGCCACCAAACATTAGCCTCGCCGTCAAGATAGTAGGCTGCATACCTTACCCACTCGGCTCGGGCAATCTCATTGAGATGAAAATATTGCACGGCTCGATTGAGCCACGCGTCAGGATCGGTCCCGTTGAACGTCGACAGCATAATCTTCGGCTTTTCGACCCTAGATCGCCCTACGTTGGTCGAGGCGTGAGATCGACGATCGAAGTCGTCCTCCCTCTCCTCATACTCCAGTCGCTCGTGTTCGTACTCCCGTGATCGCGCCCTTGGTCGACCCCGTGGTGGCGGTTTCCGCACGAAGCGTAGGACCTCGTCGATCCTTTGGTTCATGGCGTCCATCATGGCTTGTTGCGAATTATGGAATGACCTTTCGAGGTGCGTGAGATTGTCGGTCATGGATGCGTTGGTGGCCTCCAATCCTTCGCCTAGGCTCGTCATCTTCGCCTCCAAATCCACGAGCTTCTCCTTTGTTTCCTTGGCTATTTTTTTTTTTTTTAAGACTCAAAATTTAAAGAAAGGGATGGGATAAAGAACGCGCGATTGGTTCTCTCAATGAAAGCACCAATGATGAAGGAACGCGTGTTCCCGACTCGTGACCTTGCCTCGGACGTCGTGTGAACTCGATCTTCAGCGAGGGTTGCGGAGGACTCGGAGGGTAATCTCCTTATCTTCTCACGATAGGTGAGACAGCTCGGACGGATGTTCTTGCCAAACTCGTCTTGCTCGAGCTATGCGATGAAACGCCCTTCTCGTGACAAGGGTTTTGCACTAAATCTCAAAAGAAATCTAACACAAGAATTTGAACACAAGGTCCGACTTTTTCATTAATTCAAGACATCCCCTTTTCGAATGACAATGGGGCATATTTATAGATGCAAAACTAAGTCTAATCCTAGTCTAAGAAGAACTCCTAATGCATGGAAATAAATAAAGTCCTAAGGAAACTAAATATCCAATGAATAAAGACTTACCAAAACTACTAAGATACTATTAGGCAAATGCCTTTTATTCCAAATCCTAACCATACTAATATTCCTAATCGTGCTAAGAAAATTGGCCCTTGGCCATCTAGAAACTTGACGCGTCTTGCGCCTTGCCCAAACCCTAGCCGCGACAGCTAGTCCTTGTCCTTCGAGGACATGGGCTCTATCGCGCCCCACGCGTCCCACGCGTTTTCTGCCTTGCGCCCCAAGTCGCGCCGTTCATCCCTAGGCGGCGCGGTACTCCTAGTCCTTCGAGGACTCATGCTCGCCAGTACTTGCGCGTCGCGCCTCATTGATGAAGTATCGTGTGTTTTCCCAACTCGATTGTCTCGAACCAAGCTTTGCCACGGCTTGTCCTTCGACGATAGGTGTGGACGACTTGGTTATTAGCCTTATCTTCTTACGATTTTGAGATGGTTCGGGTCTTAGCCTAGCCAACTCGATTTGTATGATAAAACTCTCACGAATTCTAAACACACGGTTTTGTTCTCACGAACGATTTTCCATTACTTTTCCATCATATATTTCGAATGACATATGGGTGGTATTTATAGATACCAATTAGATATAATCCTAGTCTAAGAAGAACTCCTAATGCAAGTAAACAAATAATGTCCTAAGGAAAGTAAATATCGACTTACCTAAACTACTTAAGCACATGCCTTTTATTCCAAATCCTAACCAAACTATTATTCCTAAGCTACTAAGGGAAATCGGCCCTTAGGCCTTCTAGAAGGATCTCGGGTTCTTGCTTGCGCGGCACTTCACACGAACCCTAGCCGTCGCGGCTTATCCTTGTCCTCCGAGGTCTTGGCCTTCTCCCGCGTCGCACGCGTCTATTGCCTTGTGCCTCAAGTCGCGCGGATTCCCTTCAGTCGGTGCGCTATGCCTAGCCCCTCGAGGATTCATGCCATTCATCTCCCGCGCGTCTCGCGCGTTATCGCCCGCACTTTGCGTGGACCCCTTTACCTCGAGCGCGTGCTTGCACCTGCTCGACTCGTCGACCCTGTCGACCGCTTCGCCCTTGTCGACCTCGTCGACCCACTCCTTTAGCGCGTCCGCTCCATCGCCATCATATCCCCGCTCGACCAGCGCCTTGTGCGTGACTGTCGTTATCGCAGACCGCTCATACCCGCTTGTCGAGCCCTTCGCATCGTTCCAACCCACTTTCGCACCCGCGCCACTGCTGCCGCCCCATGTGCACGCTTCGGCCTTAGTGCGCATGCGTTGCTTACGCCGGTCTCTTGCGCAAGCCCTACACCATTCGCCCACTCCTCCGGGCTCAATCCTCTCGCTCTCATCGTCGGCCCAATACTCAGCCGTACGCGTATCACCCGCTTTGTAACCTCTCCGGGCCCTCTTAGCATGGTCTTGGTACTCATCCCGGGCCCTTGCGCGCTTCTTCTCACAGCTTTCGCGCGACTCGTCCTCGGGCTCGGATGGGTCGATGACCACATCCTCATCACTCATGCACCCGCCAACTGTCCTTCGCGCATTGCCGCACCCGCCCGCGTGCCTGTAGGCGTTGCGCGTGGCTCTTCTCGCAGGCGGCTCCCTCGCGCGCGTCGTCTCACGCGCCATCGGCCTTCGCGCGCGTAGCCCACACATCGGTCCCCACTGCTCGTCCTTGGCTGGTCGCGGTGCGTGCTAGCCACCCAACATCCTCCCCTCGCGCACCGCCCGGTTCCTCCGCCGCGTACACGCCATCCGCATGTTTGGGCTTCGCGTCCTTCGCCTGTCCGCGATTGTCCCCCCATATCGACCTCATCTCGCCCGTGGCGCTGAGTCCTTCGCGCCATCCTCCATTCTCGCGCTTGCGGCTCTTGTGAGCCTCCTGCCGCGAACCTCTCGTCGCGCCATCGTCGCGACCCTGTCTCGTGTGCCCCGTTCCAGCACACCGGGTTACGCGACTCCCGCGTACAGCTCGTCTGCGCCCCGCGTGTTCACCCTCGTGCACCCTTCGCGAGTCCCCTTCGCTTGGCCCCGACGGTCGTCCCGACCTTTTTCGTGCCACTTCTCGTGACTCGAGCGCGTCTCATCCTCAGGCTCGGATTGGTCGATGACCACATCCTCATCAAGGTACCACGGCGCGGCATTGCTCCGCGGCGCGATGGGCGGAACGCTGGAGCCCCAGTTTCTGTCGTGGTGCGTGACGCGGCGCGGCGGGCGCGCGGGGCAGAGACAGCTCGCACTACATCACATTTTGGTGTCGTTCGGGCTCGTCTGGTATCGGAATTCGATTCCGCTTTTTCCTGTGTGCTCCCAACGAAATCCTCTATCTAATTGTGCTTGCCCGACTAATTTTTACTTGAATTCCGGTCCTCTCAAAGCTTTCGACCTACACACCATAAACAAAGGAAAACCAAAAAAATACACGGAAAACACACGAAAAACCAGAAATACTCACAAAGACGCGAAACACGAAATAAACGACAAACGACTCTAAAACCACATAATTGACTTAAAATGGGTGGAAAGGAATGAGAAAATAGACACGAAAAATGTAACAAAAATGGGACAAACAACTTCCCCACACTTAAACTTTTGTTTGTCCCAAACAAAAACAAAAGAAAAGAAAACAAGACACGAGCATGGATATCGGCTTCAAATAAGAAAAGTTTTAAATTTATTGACTTGGCCGAGGAGACTTCCAATGACCAATCACGCATATCTCAATTACACTCGAACGCAACATTTTGAGGACACAAACGCTCAAGCATGGTAATATCAAACATATATGCCTCACTCGGTTTCTTTCATAAATATGAAGTGGATACGCTCAAATTGGTCGATCATCATGCATCAACATAAGCTTGTTTATCGTCTATTCATACTCTAAAACAATCAAAAATCATGAAGTGTAAATCAAGAGGACTTTTGGGGTTGCAATAAAGGCTGTTTGCACAAGGGCATATAAACTACTCGAATACTCCACCACCTATCCAAAATCAACATGAACCCAATCATTCCCATCAAAACTCCATGCAACACTCACACAGGCTCAAGATGAAATGCAAATTAAGTACTCGATTGTCTTCCTTTTTTTTTTTTGGAAGAGTAACTTTTTCCGAACAACGACGAATGGAAAAGACAAACAGTCCGCAGGTTTAAACATTGGAGGTCTTCCAAGTGTCCTACAGTAGTTTCTCGATGCTCATTACCCATCAATGTGAATCGACTAGTAAGAGGAGCAGAATCCATTCGAATCGCCTTGTGAGCTCTCTTATTATTATTATTATTTTTTTTTTTGTCAAGCACTCAAAATGCAACCCAAACAAGTTCTATACCTCATCAACACATATAGTAGAACATCCGTCATTGTAACAAGTACACTGTCAAATCTCAAGTAATTCAATCAAATCGGTTGACAAGAAATACGGTTCTAGGCTCAACGGGCTACTAATGAGAATATTACTTCAAGGGTCAATGAAAAGGCTAAAACGAGCAATGTCAAAGAAATGCCTCAATCATTTTCACAAATCACAACTTTAATCATTTCATTTCAAAATAGACACAAAGCAAGTTCTGATCAACACGAATCCGACCAATATCTCTCAAGAAATAACGTAAGGTTCAAACCTCATAAAAGGTAAATAAATGTCCAACAAAACGACACATCGAGTTCATCAAAATATACTGGTCATGATCATCATCACATCTTTTCAACATCATCAACAATCATCAACAAATCTTAAAATTCACCATAATCCATACTCAACAACACAAAAACCTAAAACTAGATCGGTCCACCATATAAGCATGCGAAAATCCGAATAACTCCCCCACACTTAAAATGAGGCAATGTCCTCATTGCTTCAACACAAAACAAGAAAGTCAAATAAAGGACCTAACACTTTCATAAAGCGAACCAATACTAGCAGCTACCACAAGAACATAAGACTCGAAAGAAAAGACAGGGGAAAGAACCAACTCAAAAAGATAAAAAAAGAAAGGGTGTGCAAACCGAAAATGCCTCGAGGAGAATAAGCATCCACATACGAACTACTCGCCCACGCACCGCTCTGGACCTCGATATTCGTCCTGCTCAAGCTCGCAAACTCGTACCTGCCAAGAAAAACACAGAAACTTCAAACTCCAATTATTAAAAGATGAAATAAAAAGCAAAAAGAAGATAACTAAGAAAGCAGTAAATCACTTGGGTTGCCTCCCAAGAAGCGCTTGTTTAACGTCATTAGCTTGACGAAACCTGTGAGGAACTCAGCCAAGGTCCAAGAAGAAGTGACGATCGTGCCACGCCTTTGTATTCTCGCGCTGTGGGCACGAGTGGCTATGTTCTTGATGTAGTGAGTCTGTCACGAGCAATCCCCAATGTCTGGAACAGAGCCTTCCCCAACCGAGCTCCCTCATCAACCTCGACAATCAAAGGCGCATCAATAGAGCAAATCGAAGAAAATACCATCACCTCTGGAAAGCAGTGCAGTGGCCTCGGAGGCGGATGCTCCAACTCGAAGGTAGGAGGTGGGTCTTGTGAATCGCCCTCTTCCTCTAATGCATCGTATCCAGCTCGTGGGAGAATGTCATCCTCTTCGGCCTCACACATTTGTTGCAGAATTCGAGCCTGAGGGTCAAGCATGAAGTGTGGGTTGTCAACTTGTGCCTTTATCGAATCGAGACGTACAGTGAGGCTCTCTATTTGTGCGCTCAGCCGAGCACATCCGAGCTCTATCTCCTTTTCCTGGTTTGCTCAGGCCATCATCCAATCGAGGATGAGGTCGAGCTTGGCATTATACTCTGAGGAGTCGTCATGGAGCTCATTTAGATGCCCGGGCATGGGATGTGGGTCCACAACCTCGAGCATGTGGGCCTGGGACTCGATCGAGTCGATGCACCTTGCTAGACTTTCCACTTGCTCGCTCAATCGGGCACATCTGAGCTCAATCTTCTCCTCTTGTTTTGCTCGGGCCATCAATCGATCTAAGATGAGATCGAGTTTGGCATTGTAGGCTGCCTCTTCTTCTCGAGCTGATTTGGACTCAATGAAATCAAGAATCTGGTCGGGCCTCTCGTTAAACTCGTGGGACTCATAAGTTTGCTCAACCGGAAAATCGTTCCAGCACTGCTCGGAAGAATACGGGTAAGGTTGGGTGTGGTACCCAGGGAAACAGACCGACTCGTCGTTCCAAGATGGGTAGTGCAGGGAGGAGTACCCGTGATTGAAGTTCATTGTCCCTGCATACCAGAACCAAACAACCACGCGTAGCCAAGGAAAAAGAAGAGAAAAGAAGGCAAAAACTAAAACAAGAACAAAAGAGAAAATCACATATGCACAAAAGAAACAAAAACACTAAAAATACTAAAAGAAAGAGAAACACAGAAAATAAAATCAAACACCAAAACTAAATATCCTACTTGCCTTCCCCGACAACGGCACCAAATTTGTTGTAGCAAATTATATTTTTACCGAGTATAGGATGACTCCCGACCTCGGGTCGATTTCTCGAGGAAGGCGGTTCGGAATTTAGCTTTGGTGTCGATTACACACGAAAAGAAAGTAAATCCTAAACACTCTAATCAGATAGCAGTTTGGATGAATTATTAACTAAGAAATAAAATAAAACAATAATCTACCTAAAATATAAACGAAACAAAGATGAAGATGCTAGGGAGTCGGGGATAATTAATTCAAGTTCTAGCAAAGCCGGGCAGTCAATTGTTCGGTTCGAGATTGACACTCTCACTTAAACATCTAGCGGTTCGCTCCCAATAACCTTTCGTAACAAGGGATTGAACATAGACGAACAAGCTTGAGCATGCAACACAGGCCAATTATCCCAATCCCATTAACTTTTCGTAACAAGGGACGGGTCATCGACAAGCACGTAATTCAATCTCAATCCATAGATTATTCAGCTACGAAATCATCTATCTCATGCGAGCCTAGGTCTACGATTTCTCCCCTATCGGTTCGAAAAGTCGCTAATTCAATTAGAAGGTGTTTAATCAACTAATCATATGGAATCAACAAATCCTAACTCGACAAATCAATATTCAATCGTTACCAATTGCAAGATCGAAGTGTCACCCTTCGATTATATCAAACTATTAAGCACAAATTCATCAATTCCTAATCAATTCAACTCACATAAGCATGAACAATCTTGAGCCCGACAAATGCATGTTAAACAAGAATAATCATCCCCTATCCCTAGCAATCAGACTTAGCTACGAATATTAAATTCAACAATCATAATCATTCCTCTCAGATAACCATTATTCATGAATCAAATAAGAGAAGTGAGTACTTACAATCAATCCATGTTCCAAAGTTGAATTTGAAATACAAGCTTAATCCTTAGATGTAGAGAAGAAGAAAAAAATTGGAAAATAAAGGTGTAAAGAAAAGAAAAAACAAAGAAGAAGAAGCAGATAAAGGAGTTCTGTCGTGGAGTTATCGGGCCTAGGGTTTTTACTCCCCAGGAGGGAGATTCTTTTATGTCGAATCCCGATCGAGTTTATATAGGAGAAGACGAGTCACGGCGTGGAGGAGGCGTGGCGAGGCCCGAGGGAAACAGGCGCCACGGCGTGGCAGCCTTGGCACGGCGTGGCAGGGGTTGGCTCCGCGGCGCGAGGAGTGGCACGGCGCGGCAGTGTGCTGGGCGAGCTTTCTGTCCAGGCGTGATGGTGCTCGCGGCACGGCAGGGAGAAGGCAGCGCGGCGCGGTGGACAGCTCGCACTACATCACATTTTGGAGTCGTTCGAAATTCGATTCCGCTTTTTCCTGTGTGCTCCCAACGAACTCCTCTATCTAATTGTGCTTGCCCGACTAATTTTTGCCTGAAATCCGGTCCTCCCGAAGCTTTCGACCTACACACCATAAATAAAGGAAAACTGAAAAAATAGACGGAAAACACACGAAAAACCAGAAATACTCACAAAGACGCGAAACACGAAATAAACGACAAACGACTCTAAAACCACATAATTGACTTAAAATGGGGGAAAAAGAATGAGAAAATAGACACGAAAAACATAACAAAAATGGGACAAACAAAACCCTTCCCCCTCATATCAACAAATCCATCGCTAACTCCACCATCAACCCTTCACTCGCCACCACACGAGCCAAGACCGCGAGCACACCCCGTCTGAGGCCCTGCCCTAATCCATCCCGGCAATCCATCAGACTTCTTATTAATTCCTTGGTGAAAGGTAAAAGATGGCTGAACCCTTCTCAATTATATGTGTTTTGAGTGGATCTTGATTTAATTGATTTAATTGTTCGGGATATATGTGATTTGTGAACATCTATGGATTTAATGTGAAATCTTAATAGATCTTGTTCAATTTGTCAATTCCTTGTGGAATATGGAACCTTGGAGTGTCCTAAGGTTGTTATGAAAGCCCTAGGTCGAAATTCTTGAGTATTGAGGTGTTTATGAATTTTTGAAATCGATGATTCTGCTGAATCTTTGAAAAATCATTAAACATTGTTCGTTTGTCCAAATGACTTGAAATTTTGAGGGTCATCTCCTGTTATGAAGAGGAGTATCTTGTTAAAATTTCATATTTTAATTAGTCCTGTAGCTATATGAACTGAATATTTTGATTTATGCCGTAAATCTTTGAAAATTGGTGATTAATAATCGGCACGTCCAAATTGATTTAAATTCTGAGGTTTGTATTATTTTACTATGATGTGCATGTGGTTAAAATTTCAGGATATAAATCGAAGTATAGGTACCTGAACTGAGGTTGATGATTTTTCCCTGATTCTTTAAAAAATTGTTAAAAATCGAAGACTTGGCCTTTGTACTTGAAATGTTTATGGTTGAACTCTCTGCTGGTATTGTCACTTGCGTAAAATTTTCAGGTCAAAATTCGAATGTTAGCTATGTGAAGTGATTACTCATTGTTTTGGGTTGTTTCATTAAAAATCGATGTAAAATCATAGGGTTGCTGAAATTAAGTGATTTTTTGGAATTAGAGTCTTTTATAATTTTTAGCATGTGGTAAAAATTTCAAAAGAAAATTCACCCTGTGGCATATTGAACCAGAAAACGTTCGTTTTGCTCTTGTTTCTGTGAAAATTGTTTGAACTGGTTAGGAGTTGATTTAAGGGTCAATCTCTGGTATTCTTGTCTTAGTTTGAGTCTCTTTTTTTTTATGTGTTCAGAGGATTGTTCTGAGTCTTGTCATCAAATCCAAGTGTTCCAAACTCCACAAAATATCCATGAATTACTTAGTCGATAATGTTCGACTAACTGTGAATTCTCGTATATAATGATAAGTGTCAAGGTAGTATATTTATAAGACTATCTTGATAAAATTGTTGGTATTTGACGAGCCGAACGCTCGACCTACCCTTGTTGTTCGAGCATTTCTCTACTAAGGCGTCCTAGTGGGTTTATCTAAATATCTATGCCGTGAATTGTTTGTATTGTTTGGATGGTATGATCAATGTATGCATGTGAACCATGTAGCCTTCAATGTGAGCTGTATCAACCGTTGAACGGTTATCCTCGTCTACCTGGTACAACCCTTTTTAGGTAGTCTCCCCAAGTCTTGTACAGAGGCCATATCGATTGTAAGACCAGGGCAGATGCCGAAGGCCTTCGATATGTATGTCGTTGTAAGACTAAGGTTGGGCCTTGACCATCGACAGATACTCCTACTAAGTGGGCGCCGATGTAAGGCCTGTACGGAGGCAGTTGATATGAAGACACTCAATAGCTTTATAGAGATGTGCACATGAGTATTATTATGATTAGGAGATGGAATATTTGATTGAATCGTGTTCATGCTGCGACCATACCTGTCAATCTGTATTTATGTTTTATGTCCATAGTGGTGAGTAAGTAGATTGTGCTCACTCCCATGATTTTTACCCCCAGGTTGAGCAGGTGGCGGGCATGGCGACGAGGAGATGAGCGGCCAGTCTGTTTTATTGATTAAAATTGCTTTCGCACTATCATCTTGAACTTGTTACTTATTTTTAAACAATGAGGTTTTGAAAATTATGGTTTTTGGATTTGGCATGATGAACTGAGTGTTAAACCCAATGAGTTGGTTTACTATGTTGACATGTCTATGATGTGATGAGTATGATTGAAAGTGTTGGATAATGAGATTCTTGTGAAAAACTGGGTAATGAATCCCCGATGGTTTAGACACGACTTGAACTTAGTAATGAAATGAATGAGTAACGCCAAAAATGTTCTAAAATCGGAAAATAAATTTTGAAAATTTATCCTGCTTTTTTGATAAGCCGCGGATTATTCCTTTAAATCAAAGTGGGGCGTTATAGATGTTGAGAGAGAATTTTTGAAGAGTTGGAGGGATTACAACTATCTACAACAAATCAGTCCTAGTACAATTTATAGCTAAACATCCTCGGCTATTGTTCATCTACTATTCATCAGGTCATATCTTACATTACATCGGAATGACAGACATTAAATGAGGCATGGCTTGCCCCAAATGATGATTAACAACCATTTAATGCTGATTGACAAGCCTTTAATGAGGACATGTCACCCGACGAGTCTATAAGTCGCAGGTCTGCAAGGTTGGTTGGAAACTGTTGTTTGTGGATCTGTATCAATGGTTAACCTAAAGTTAAGTATGGGTTAAGAAAATGAAACCATGAGATATGGAAAATTTTTCTAATAAGTGTGTGAAATTTGAACTGGGGAGGTGTCGGCCTCTGAGAATATCGAGGTCAGACTCTGGGCTTTAATTACTGGGATTAATCATAAATAATCACAGTTTATTACAATGAATGTAGAGAGAGAATTTTTGAAGAGTTTGAGGGATTTTTAACTCTCTACTGTAACACCCCGTTTTATTTTAAAGAATTAACCAAATTTATTTACGAAAATCAGAGTAAAATTTTCGCAAAATCTCCAGTTAAAACTTACTTCTCAATGGGCGCTACTTAACTACCAAAAACAATTAAACAAATACGATCAAATAGATTGAACATATACATGCATAAACTAACAGTCATAAAAATTAAACCAATTTATTCATTAGGTTTCAAATCCAACCAGAAAGTTAAACATTATTCCAACAATGAGAATACTACGAAAAATGACTACCAGTCGTTCGTCTTCACGCCACCGCCGCCTGCCATACTCAACCTAAAGAAAAGAAGAGGAGACAAGGAGAAAAAGAATAGGGGTGAGAAAAACCATTATGCTCACCATTACCGCACAGTATATCCCGCATAAAGATTCAAAACCATAAATATTGTATGCATAGAATCAAAGTCTAACTCTGATATGGGATATTATATGCCTGAAGAATAAACCGATTTACCATGTTGGTCGTACGAACTTGATATCGGGAAAACCGCGGTGGTCGAGCAATAATCGATTAAAAGGAAGTAATCGAGCAGGATAGCAGATCTGGTCGATGACCGACCTAGCGAAGGGGGGCTCAGTCAAATCGAGCGCTCGTCGGGTGAAGAGCAATCGAGGGCGTGGCTTGGACGCGAGAAAGCGCGTGGACTTCGTCAATGAATCCCAACGGAATATGCAGGAGAATAATCACCCTCTACTCAGAGAGGCACGTGGCGAGAATACATTAGTGCAGAGCGATAGTGGTGGTAACCACCTCTGACACACTCACACTGTGTGTGTACGGACGGACAGCGCTGGGAGGACAACTCATCAAATCTGGGCAGCTCCTGGGGCAGGTATCTCACTCCTATATATATAAGAGTGAGCCTTTCTTGTGACTGACGATTTATCCATTTTTATACTTTGGAGAATTGAGTACAATATACACTGACTTAAGCATCGGAGGCTCTTCACCAGAAAAACCCCCCGGTGTGAGAGTTCTTTGTAGGTACGCGGCGTTCTACCGGCGAAGAGGAGGAAGGCGAGCCGATTTCAAGCCGGTCGGAGTGTTTGGCGTTACCATTTTGGCACCGTCTGTGGGATTTTCGTTCGAAAAGTGGTGTGCTCAGATTACTGAAGCTTGGTAGCTATGGCGGATGGAATTCCTAGGAGAGATTTGCAAGCATCATTCGACGAGGCGTGGACGACAACAAGGCCGTTTGGAGCAGGCCCTCCTCCGGGCTTCTCCGACCCTTGCCTACACCGGTGACTCCGATGCCTGTTCCACAAGGTGTGGGGGTCACGCCGGTGCATCCTGAAGCTGATGTGGGCTAAATTCGAGCTCAGGAGGCCCGTACGACTTAGGGAACGGCGATTCCACCGCCGTTGCAGCCAATTCTGACCCTGGCGCCGCAGAAAGGAGCGGTGGTGCAGGGAGTAGCTCCGCCGCGGGTAGAGGAGCAGCGCCTCGGCCAGCAGGTGGTGATGACTAGGCAGGAGCTGCAGCAGATGATGGCGAACGCGGCGGCACAAGCAGTCCAGCAGGTCACCCAAAGCCTTTCTCGAGTGGCTGCTGGGCCGACGATCATGGAGGAGGATGTCTAGCTATGGGGGAGATGGAGCTCCGCGAGATCGGGAGGTGGAGAGACTCGCCGAGAAGGTGAGACAGATGCAGACCAAGATGGGTGGTCGACCTAAGAGGCGTGCTCGAGGACACCCGTTCTCGAGGGAAATATTGGTTGCACTGTTACCCGCGAATTTCAGGGACATGAGTTTGGTGTTCGATGGGACTTCTGACCCATCGAGGCATGTAAGGGAGTCTGAGAACTTGGCTGTGCTAGGGCATTTTTGTCGACCTTGAGAGGAGGTGCACTCGACTGGTTTCAGCAGCTCCCTCATGGATCGATCAAGGATTTCGACGATTTTGCGGAGAAGCTGATGACCCAATATGTGCGCGTTGTGGCGCAGGAGAAGACGTATTTGACTTTTATGGCCATGAGGCAGGGGGAGAAGGAGTCGGTGCGCAAGTACGTGGCTCGATATAATCAAACTTGTTTGGAGATCCCCACGGCTGCTGACGAGGTGAAGGCTGGAGGGTTGATAAGGAGTTTACGAGCAGGGCCCTGTCGAACATCCTTGGCCAAAACCCGTTCTCGTACATATGATGATGTGTTGAAGAGGTGCAAGAACTATATTAATCAGGAGGAAACGGAGGCGGAGTTTGCTAAGTTGGAGGAGTTGGCTAAGCCAGAGCCTAAGAAGGGGAGAGCGAACTCACCTAAGAGGGTGTCGCCAAGGAGGAGATCACCCAGGGGAGAAGGTCGTGGCAGGATGGATCGAGGATGGGAGGATAGGTGGAAGGATCGACTAGTATTTGGAGGAAAGCGGTTCCGTAACTTTACGTCGCTGAACGCAAAGATGGGAGAGGTGTTAGTGGCCATTGAGAAGAAGATATACGATAAGGACGTGACGTGGCCTAAATCGAGGCACGAGGGACTGACGCAGCCCAGATCGAGGAGGTACTATCGTTTTCATAAGGATTACGGGCATACGACAGAGAAGTGCCGACATCTCAAAGATGAGATCGAGCGCCTCATTAGAGGCGGGCATCTTAAGGAGTTTGTGTACGAGGACAAAGTGAAGGGAAAAGAAAAGAGGAGATGCCGAGAAGATTCGGTGGAGAGGAGCGATCGAGACGATGATGAGGAAGATGAGCCTCAAGGAGGGAGAGTTGATCGAGGCGGTAACGGAGGTAAGAGGAGATGAGGGAGCAGAGATCGAGGAGGTCAGGAGGATCAGGGTCCTGTAAAGAGAGGGACGATATATATGATTTCAGGAGGACCAACTGATGGAGACTCGAATAATGCAAGGAAGGGCCATGTTCGAGCAATAAAGGAGGTGGGGATTACTGCTCGAATTCCAGAAATAAGTTTTCGGGCAGAGGATGCTGAGGGAGTGGTGTTGCCCACAATGACGCATTGGTGATTACGACGGAGGTGGCAGGCTTTGATGTGAAGAGGGTGTTCATTGACACCGGGAGTTCGGTAGATGTAATATTTTAGGATTGTTTTGTGCAAATAAACAAGGAGCTCAATCTCGAGCTGAAATCGGTGACCACAGCCTTATACGGCTTCAATGGAGGTGAAATGATGCCGATGAGAGAGGTTAGTTTATCTGTCGCACTGGGGAAAGGAGCGACAAGGAAGGTGAGGATGGTAAGGTTCGTGGTCGTGGGTGCGGAGTCATCGTACAACATCATAATGGGGAGGACCAGTTTGAATGCATTCCAGGCGGTCGTGTCGACGTACAATTTGACGATCAAATATCCAGTGGGCGAAAACGTTGGTGAGGTCGCAGGGGATTAGCTTACCTCGAGGAATTGTTATCCAACCACGGTGAGCAACAATAAACAGCTCACGAGGAAGCAGGTGAAGTCAGAAGAGGGAACGCTGAATCGACCTGGGAGTTCGAGGTCGAAGGAGGAAAAAGAGAAGGTGGATAAAGGGAAAGAGAAGGTGGAGATGCAGCCAGGGGGTGAGATCGAGGAGATTCAGATGGTGGAAGGTTGCGAGGAAAGGAAGTTTCGAGTAGGGAAGGAGTTGGAGGAGCCCATAAGGTCAAAGTTGATTGGGCTGATAAGGGAGTTTGCGGATGTTTTCGCATATACTGTGGAGGAGTTAACGGGTATAAGGGCGGAGGTAATTGAGCATAGATTGAATATCGATCTTTCGGTGAGGCCAGTGAAAAAGAAAAGGAGGCACCATGGAGCAGATGTTGTAGTAATTTTAACCGGAATAGAATCGAAGATTCGTTCCCCGGGTCGTGTCTCACGAGGAAGGTCAGCCGGATTATTTTGTTCGATTATTCAATCACAAAAGAAGATAAAAATCCTAAACACTCTAATTCAATGATTTGGTTGGTTTATGAATTATCAACTACTGCAAGATTTAAACGAGCAGTGAAAATAACAAGCAAAGAGGAAGAACAAATAGGATTTAAAGAGCTAGGGAGTCGGGGATATCCGTTTTGGTTCGAAAGTGCAATGATCAAGCAAGAGATTGTTCGGTTAAGTGATTTGAATAACCGGCACGTTCAAGCACTCATTCTCAATAACTCTTCGTAACAAGAGAACAAACTTAAACGACAAGTTGACAAGTCATTTAACACCTAGGCAATACAATTACGAACAAGCCTAGTTTATACGAGCCCATTTCGACTGACTCCTCCCCTTTCGGTTCTAAGAGTCGATTAAAAAAGACTAGAGGATTGTTAATCCACTAGTCCGTTTAGAATTATCAACAACATGCATGAATTTGTCGAATTCAATTGAAACAATTGGAGATTGAAGTGTCACCCTTCAATAATTCCCAAAATCCAAGAACGATGAATGAAAACCTTAGAAAAAAGCTTAACTCGTACAAATTGAACAATCACGAACAGGATAATCGCAAATGAATTCAAAACATCAATCCCCTATTCCCTAGCATATGAATTTAGCTACTCATATTGGATTTGATCACACAAACATTCATAACCCAAGGCATCATCATCAATGAAAGGATTGAAGAAAAATACTTACGATTAATGAGAATTCTGAAATCAATCCAATAGTATCTGAATCCAAAGCAAGATAATAGAGGTTTTTAATCTCTAAAATCGAATCTAAAGAGCAAAAATAATGATGGGAACTCCTTCTCTCCAGCCAAAAACGCGAATAAATAAGTCTAAGAATGTTTTCTAAAACAAACCCTACTCCTAATTATAACAAAATCGCGAAACAAATCTGATAAGAAGTAACTAGCGCCGCTAGAGGGGGGTTAGCGGCGCTAGAGGGGGGTTAGCGGCGCTAGCCTCTAGCTAGCGGCGCTAACGATCGAGCAGCGACTTTTGATAATTAGTAGCTAGCGCCGCTAGAGGTGGGTTAGCGGCGCTAGGGTCCGGTTAACGGCGCTAGTGTCTTGTTAACGGCGCTAGGGTCTTGAGCAGCGCCTTTTCTCTTCATCTCGCTAGTATATGACTAGGTCCCTGAGCTTTTTGTCCCGTTTCGGCTCGCCTAACCTCCCCGGTCGACTTATAAGCTCCCAACTGTCTCGTACACTCCCGGGTTCCGCCCGAGCCCGAACATTGTCCTTCGCATGCTGGTCCGCACGACTGGCTGAACGATCCTAGAGCAGCGTGTCGAATACCTGAAACCAACACCAACCGAGAAAACACGGAAACAAGAGAATAGGAAGAAAGAACTACGAAAACACGAATAAAATACAGAAATAACACGAAACGCACAAAATGACTCAAATGACCGGAAAAAACCTACAAAACAACCTAGAGTGGGAAAAGAAAGATAAACAAAATACCACAAAAGTAGTGACAAAAATGGGACTAACAACTCCCCCACACTAAGACCTTTGTTCGTCCCGAACAACACAAATAAAAGGAAAGAAAAGAAAACGAATAAGTGAGTAAGGACAATATAGTTCACGCAAGACCAATCAAACCAATCAATCGAACTGAGAAGAATTCCAATGAACACAAGAACACACTTCAATAATTAGCTCGGCCATATTGAGGAACAAAGACTCTCGAGTATGCAAATGTATATGCCTCACTCAGTTTCTTTCCCAAAATATAAGATAGGTGCACTCAAATTTGGTCATCAGTCACGTTAATCATAAATTTGCCTATCGTCTAACTTTTACTCTAAAACAATCAAATAAATGAGACAGCGAATCAAGAGGACTTGTAGGGATGTAGCGTAGGCTCTTTGGACAGGGTAGGATAAATATAGGCTAAGTGGCTCAATATGTATAATCTAATCCATCACTTCACCATGACAACCGGTTTCTTCCACAACTCCAAGAACACGTACTTCCCAAACAACACACATTATTATTTTTTTTTTTTGTTTTTTCGTTTTTTTTTTTCGAAAACCTATTGGACATTATTATCTAGGTTTACCCTTCGGGTTTTCTGCCCGAGTCTCCTAGACCGGTTTCCCGTACTCATAGCTCATATCCACTACATTAGTGAACGGAACTCTTGGAGTAGAATCCATTCGGTTTTTTTTTTTATTTTTTATTTTTATTTTTTATTTTTAAATCGAATCAAACATAAATATTTACACGGCAATCAACCGTCACCTCCAACTCCCAACCCGCAACTCAACAACTTCATCACAAGGTTAACAAGAAAATTCAATTAAGGCTCAAAGGGGATGACTAGTGATTATTATTCTCGACAAAGAAAAGGGAAAAGAGAGTACAAGAAATGCCTCAATCATATTCACGTCACATCAATCTAATCTAATTATTTCAAAGCAGACTCAAGGCAAATTCTAATTAACAAGATTCAAACCAATATCACACAAGAAACAATAAGGCTCAAACCTCACAAGGTAAATATGATCCTCAACACAACGAAGCCAATCAATTAAAGATATATTACTCGTGCTCATCATCACATCTTCTCAATTAAACCAACGATTATCAAAAAGCCTTGCAACACACCAAAGTCCAGACTCTGAAAACACACAGAAACCTAAAAAAAAAACTAGACTGGTCCACCACATAGTCACATAGGAATGTAAAAACTCCCCCACACTAAAAACCGAACAATGTCCCCATTGTCGACCACAAGTGAGAAAGAGTCAAACCACATAATGAACCGACGCAAAGCAAAACAAACTAAACACAAAAACAAAAGAGAAGAGAAAAGAAAAACGTACAAAGCACAGTGACAAGTCACTGTGCGTCCCGTGGTGATGGTGGAGGGTCGGTGCTCCCGGAACCCCAACGGGTGTCCCATTGGCTGAACTGGGTGTCCCATCGGCCGAACTGGGTGTTCCATTGGTCGTGCTGCTGATACTGCTTGTCCTCCCAGGCGTCCCATCGGCTATCGTGAGCCGTCCAGTGATCGTCGTTTCTCGTGATAGCTGCGTTCAACTCCGTCCAACGAGCATCGTTGGTGGTAGTGTACGCCCGCCACTCATCGTCATGCGCCTTCCACCGAGCCTCCTGACTCGCATTGTACCTCATCATGTCCGCTTGAATGGACCGCAGGTGCTCGTCATTCCGAGTTTGGAACTCGGTGAACCAAGCCGGAGCGTGTTCAGAGAATGCCTCAGAGGGTCCATCGGTCGCAGGAGGTGGCTGAAATGCCTCATGATCCGGTTGCTCGTCTGATGGACCGACGGCATTGTGGGAAGGCTCGGAAGCAAGACCCCTCTTCTGTAGGTCCTCCAGATAATTCTTATAGCTCTTCCTCTCGTGCACCGGCCGAATGTGAAAACGGTCATAGATAAACCCGGCATTGGAAAGGTCCCTCTCGGTAATAAACTCGGACGCGAGAGCAGGTTCGTCAATCTGGACCTTGAAATACTTTGCTATGCACGTAACAATGTGTCCCAAGGTTGGGCCACGCCGGATATCGTGCCGGATATCAAAAAGGGAGTTCTTGAGGTATTGGACCATGGTCACGGGTTTCCCTTGAGCGATGGACCACAGAATAAATACTTGCTGCTCGCTTACCTTGTTTGACTCCCGTTTCCCAAAAATCATGTGGCAGAGGTATTTGTGCACTATCCCCAAGGCAGCATCGGTGATACATCCCGAGGAATCCCCCGTTTTCTTGAATGATGTGCAAGGGGAAATCAAGGGCCAATAAGGATCAGCTTTCCACCCCATCGGGCTGTGCCGTGCGGCCTCCTGAGTGCCAAACTCGAAGAGCCCGTTCAGTATCGCATCAGTGACCTTGAATTCCTTTCCTTTCAGCCGAGCAGTAAGGTACTTCCCGTTATCGTGCATGGCAACTGTGCTAAAAAATTCGAGGGTGAGCTTCGGAAAGGTCTCCAGAGCAATATTCTCGAATACCGTGAGACCGAGCAGCTCCAGGTATCGCTTGACATCCTCTGAGATGAGAAGGTCGTCGAGTATGCCCCAATCGAGGTCTCGGGGAGCGGTGACCGGCTTCGAGAGGAGCCGCTTGTAGTCCTCCACCTCCTGAGCAGAAACGACGTGAAAAGGTACGCCGTATTGTTGGGACAAGCAGGGCTCGGCAGGGGCCGTAGGAGGGTTGGCAATACTCGATGAGGCCCTGGCCCCAGCTTCTGACGTCGAACGGGTGTTCTTCGATGAGTTGCCCCTAGTTCTCGGCATTGTATTTTCTCTGAGGCAAATTATCAAACACTTGGCGTGCACAATAGACTATTGGAGGAGTTTGAAGAAGTTAATGATCCCACGACCCGGAGTAGGCCTCCTCTTGCCTCAACAATCAACAATCAACAGTATCAGAGTTAGGGGAAGCTATTGTACCTTGAACCCGAGAGTTTCGCCGGAAATCGAACACCCCACGAGCTAGGGTTCGGACGACCGTGATTAATCCAAAAGGAGGAGTGGAAGGAGGTGAAGCAAACGGAGATGGCCTCGGCCGGATTGGAGTCGTCGGTCGCCGGAAGAGTCGGTCGCCAGAGATGATTAGGCGGGGGTCGGAGGAGAGAGATGGTGGTGAGAAATTGTGAGCCCGTATAAGTGGTTTTTTTTTTTATATCAGCTCAGGGGTAGCGCCGCTAGCAAACACCTAGCGGCGCTAGGGAAGGCTAGCGGCGTTAAGAGGCCTAGCGACTTGGGGCGATTTTCGCAGTTCCCGAACTAGCGCCGCTAACATATCCTTAGCGGCGCTAACAATACCTTAGCGCCGCTAGCTACGGTCTAGCGGCGCTAGTAACTGATTTCGACCCCTTTTTTTTTTTTTTTTTTTTTTTTTTTTTTTTTTTTTTTTTTTTTTTTTTTTTTTTTTTTTTTTTTTTTTTTTTTTTTTTTTTTTTTTTTTTTTTTTTTTTTTTTTTTTTTTTTTTTTTTTTTTTTTTTTTTTTTTTTTTTTTTTTTTTTTTTTTTTTTTTTTTTTTTTTTTTTTTTTTTTTTTTTTTTTTTTTTTTTTTTTTTTTTTTTTTTTTTTTTTTTTTTTTTTTTTTTTTTTTTTTTTTTTTTTTTTTTTTTTTTTTTTTTTTTTTTTTTTTTTTTTTTTTTTTTTTTTTTTTTTTTTTTTTTTTTTTTTTTTTTTTTTTTTTTTTTTTTTTTTTTTTTTTTTTTTTTTTTTTTTTTTTTTTTTTTTTTTTTTTTTTTTTTTTTTTTTTTTTTTTTTTTTTTTTTTTTTTTTTTAATGAATAATAAAATACATCAGGTACAAGAGTGCTCGATTTAATGCCTCGAGCTCGGCACATTCTTGCTCAGACGTACGCTGGGTCGCCGAGACTGATCGTCTCGACATGGCTTTTTCCGAATTCTCCATCGATATACGGCTTTACTCGTTGTCCATTCACCACAAATAACTCACCATTAGCCGGGTTTCGAAGTTGGACAGCTCCAAGAGTCAAAACTTCATCAACAATGTATGGCCCACTCCACCGGGACTTGAGTTTTCCCGGGAATAGACGAAGACGGGAATTATACAATAGGACTTTCATGCCAGGCACAAGACTTTTTCGAACAATAGAGGCATCATGGAGTTTCTTGACTTTGTCCTTGTAGATCTTTGAGTTTTCATATGCTTCGTTTCTCCACTCTTCGAGTTCCGAGAGTTGTAGCATCCTCTCCTTTCCGGCTGCATCCAAGTCAAAGTTCACCTTCTTGATAGCCCAAAATGCCTTGTGCTCAATTTCCACCGGAAGATGGCAAGATTTCCCATAAACGACCCGAAACGGGCTCATTCCCAAGACTCCCTTGTACGCCGTCCGTTGGGCCCATAATGCATCGTCAAGTTTGCTTGACCAATCCTTCCGTGATGAACTGACTGTCTTCTCTAAGATGGTCTTGATCTGCTTATTGCTCGTCTCCGCCTGGCCCGAAGTTTGCGGATGGTAGGGAGTAGCTACTTTGTGCGAAATGCAATATTTCTTCATCAGTTTTTCAAAGAGCTTGTTGCAGAAGTGCTTCCCTCCATCACTCACAATTGCCCTTGGGAACCCAAACCTGCTCAATATGTGACCTTGCACAAACTTGATCACAACATTAGCATCACATGTCTTTGTGGGGATAGCCTCAACCCACTTAGACACGTAATCTACAGCAAGTAAAATATACTCATAGCCACTAGACTTAGGAAATGGTCCCATAAAATCAATGCCCCAGACGTCGAAAATTTCTACTTGAAGGTTATTAGTCAAGGGCATCTCATTTCTGCGACCTATATTCCCAGTTCTTTGGCATCTATCACATGAACGGCAGAATGTATGAGCATCTTTAAAAAGGGTAGGCCAAAACAAACCTGACTGTAGAATCTTGAAGGCGGTTTTCTGGCCGCCAAAGTGGCCTCCACAATGGAACTCGTGGCAAAACGCAAGAACATCTGCTTGTTCTTCTTCGGGCACACACCTCCGAAGCACCTCGTCCTTCCCCATCTTGAATAGAAACGGCTCATCCCAAAAGTAATTCCTACACACAGAAACAAAACGTTTCCTCTCTTGGGAAGAGAGGTTAGACAACAATATTCCACATGACAAGTAGTTCACAATGTCTGCATACCAAGGAATAGTAGTCACTTCACTAGCATGCTCATAGGGAAAGTAATCATTTATACCAACATGTTCATGAGGTGTAAGCGAAGAGTCAGAAGGAACAATGCGAGACAAGTGATCAGCAACAACATTCTCACAACCTTTCCTATCGCGAATTTCTACATCAAACTCTTGCAACAATAAAATCCACCGAATGAGTCTAGGTTCGATTGGGTCTTACTTAAAAGATACCTCAGTGCAGCATGGTCAGAATGGACAATCACTTTAGATCCTAAAATGTAAGATCTAAACTTTTCAAGAGAAAAAATTACTGCCAAAAACTCTTTTTCAGTGGTAGTGTAGTTCAATTGGGCACCGTTTAAGGTCAAACTAGCATGATAAATTACACGGAGTAACTTATCAACTCGTTGACCTAAGACGGCTCCAACAGCAAGGTTTGAAGCATCACACATAATCTCAAAAGGCAACGACCAATCAGGAGCAATCACGATGGGTGCAGTTACTAGCTTATTTTTCAATTTATCAAAGGCATCCACACAAGCATCATCAAACACAAAAGGTACATCATTGGCAAGCAAGTGACACAAAGGCTGGCTTATTTTCGAAAAATCTTTAATAAATCGCCTATAGAAGCCAGCATGACCCAAAAAACTTCTAACTCCCTTCACATTCACAGGAGGAGGAAGTTTTTCAATAACATCAATCTTAGCCTTATCAACCTCAATACCACGATTAGACACCACATGGCCTAACACAACTCCACTAGTCACCATAAAATGACTCTTCTCCCAACTCAAGGTCAAATTAGACTCAATACACCTTTCAAGCACACGAGATAAATTATGGAGACAATCAGAAAATGAAG
>BKCP01013736.1:840569-872143 GCA_008636005.1 Striga asiatica | reverse complement strand
CATGGACACGGGTTTCCCTTGAGCGATGGACCACAGAATAAATACTTGCTGCTCGCTTACCTTGTTTGACTCCCGTTTCCCAAAAATCATGTGGCAGAGGTATTTGTGCACTATCCCCAAGGCAGCATCGGTGATACATCCCGAGGAATCCCCCGTTTTCTTGAATGATGTGCAAGGGGAAATCAAGGGCCAATAAGGATCAGCTTTCCACCCCATCGGGCTGTGCCGTGCTGCCTCCTGAGTGCCAAACTCGAAGAGCCCGTTCAGTATCGCATCAGTGACCTTGCATTCCTTTCCTTTCAGCCGAGCAGTAAGGTACTTCCCATTATCGTGCATGGCAACCGTGCTAAAAAATTCGAGGGTGAGCTTCGGAAAGGTCTCCAGAGCAATATTCTCGAATACCGTGAGACCGAGCAGCTCCAGGTATCGCTTGACATCCTCTGAGATGAGAAGGTCGTCGAGTATGCCCCAATCGAGGTCTCGGGGAGCGGTGACCGGCTTCGAGAGGAGCCGCTTGTAGTCCTCCACCTCCTGAGCAGAAACGACGTGAAAAGGTACGCCGTATTGTTGGGACAAGCAGGGCCCGGCAGGGGCCGTAGGAGGGTTGGCAATACTCGATGAGGCCCTGGCCCCAGCTTCTGACGTCGAACGGGTGTTCTTCGATGAGTTGCCCCTAGTTCTCGGCATTGTACTTTCTCTGAGGCAAATTATCAAACACTTGGCGTGCACAATAGACTATTGGAGGAGTTTGAAGAAGTTAATGATCCCACGACCCGGAGTAGGCCTCCTCTTGCCTCAACAATCAACAATCAACAGTATCAGAGTTAGGGGAAGCTATTGTACCTTGAACCCGAGAATTTCGCCGGAAATCGAACACCCCACGAGCTAGGGTTCGGACGACCGTGATTAACCCAAAAGGAGGAGTGGAAGGAGGTGAAGCAAACGGAGATGGCCTCGCCGGACTGGAGTCGTCGGTCGCCGGAGTTGACTAGGCGGGGGTCGGAGGTGCGCTCGAGAGAACTTGAGAGAGATGTTGTTTAGAAGTTGTGAGCTCCGTATAAATGCCCGATTGAGAAGTGATAGAAGCGTTTTTTTTTTTTTTTATATCTGCTAAGGGGTTAGCGCCGCTAGCAAACACCTAGCGGCGCTAGGTAAGGCTAGCGGCGCTAAGAGGCGTAGCGACTTGAGGTGTTTTCCGCAGTTCCCGAACTAGCGCCGCTAACATACCCTTAGCGGCGCTAACAGTACCTTAGCGCCGCTAGCTACGGTCTAGCGGCGCTAGTCACTGATTTCGGCTTTTTTTTTTTCTGAATAATAAAATACATCAGGTACAAGAGTACTCGATTTAATGCCTCGAGCTCGGCACATTCTGCTCAGACGTACGCTGGGTCGCCGAGACTGATCGTCTCGACATGGCTTTTTCCGAATTCTCCATCGATATACGGCTTCACTCGTTGTCCATTCACCACAAATAACTCACCATTAGCCGAGTTTCGAAGTTGGACAGCTCCAAGAGTCAAAACTTCGTCAACAATGTATGGTCCACTCCACCGGGACTTGAGTTTTCCCGGGAATAGACGAAGACGGGAATTGTACAATAGGACTTTCATGCCAGGCACAAGACTTTTTCGAACAATAGAGGCATCATGGAGTTTCTTGACTTTGTCCTTGTAGATCTTTGAGTTCTCATATGCTTCGTTTCTCCACTCTTCGAGTTCCGAGAGTTGTAGCATCCTCTCCTTTCCGGCTGCATCTAAGTCAAAGTTCACCTTCTTGATAGCCCAAAATGCCTTGTGCTCAATTTCCACCGGAAGATGGCAAGATTTCCCATAAACAACCCGAAACGGACTCATTCCCAAGACTCCCTTGTACGCCGTCCGTTGGGCCCATAATGCATCGTCAAGTCTGCTCGACCAATCCTTCCGTGATGAACTGACTGTCTTCTCTAAGATGGTCTTGATCTGCTTATTGCTCGTCTCCGCCTGGCCCAAAGTTTGTGGATGGTAGGGAGTAGCTACTTTGTGCGAAATGCAATATTTCTTCATCAGTTTTTCAAAGAGCTTGTTGCAGAAGTGCTTCCCTCCATCACTCACAATTGCTCTTGGGAACCCAAACCTGCTCAATATGTGACCTTGCACAAACTTGATCACAACATTAGCATCACATGTCTTTGTGGGGATAGCCTCAACCCACTTAGACACGTAATCTACAGCAAGTAAAATATACTCATAGCCACTAGACTTAGGAAATGGTCCCATAAAATCAATGCCCCAGACGTCGAAAATTTCTACTTGAAGGTTATTAGTCAAGGGCATCTCATTTCTGCGACCTATATTCCCAGTTCTTTGGCATCTATCACATGAACGGCAGAATGTATGAGCATCTTTAAAAAGGGTAGGCCAAAACAAACCTGACTGTAGAATCTTGAAGGCGGTTTTCTGGCCGCCAAAGTGGCCTCCACAATGGAACTCGTGGCAAAACGCGAGAACATCTGCTTGTTCTTCTTCGGGCACACACCTCCGAAGCACCTCGTCCTTCCCCATCTTGAATAGAAACGGCTCATCCCAAAAGTAATTCCTACACACAGAAACAAAACGTTTCCTCTCTTGGGAAGAGAGGTTAGACAACAATATTCCACATGACAAGTAGTTCACAATGTCTGCATACCAAGGAATAGTAGTCACTTCACTAGCATGCTCATAGGGAAAGTAATCATTTATACCAACATGTTCATGAGGTGTAAGCGAAGAGTCAGAAGGAACAATGCGAGACAAGTGATCAGCAACAACATTCTCACAACCTTTCCTATCGCGAATTTCTACATCAAACTCTTGCAACAATAAAATCCACCGAATGAGTCTAGGTTTCGATTGGGTCTTACTTAAAAGATACCTCAGTGCAGCATGGTCAGAATGGACAATCACTTTAGATCCTAAAATGTAAGATCTAAACTTTTCAAGAGAAAAAATTACTGCCAAAAACTCTTTTTCAGTGGTAGTGTAGTTCAATTGGGCACCGTTTAAGGTCAAACTAGCATAATAAATTACACGGAGTAACTTATCAACTCGTTGACCTAAGACGGCTCCAACAGCAAGGTTTGAAGCATCACACATAATCTCAAAAGGCAACGACCAATTAGGAGCAATCACGATGGGTGCAGTTACTAGCTTATTTTTCAATTTATCAAAGGCATCCACACAAGCATCATCAAACACAAAAGGTACATCATTGGCAAGCAAGTGACACAAAGGCTGGCTTATTTTCGAAAAATCTTTAATAAATCGCCTATAGAAGCCAGCATGACCCAAAAAGCTTCTAACTCCCTTCACATTCACAGGAGGAGGAAGTTTTTCAATAACATCAATCTTAGCCTTATCAACCTCAATACCACGATTAGACACCACATGGCCTAACACAACTCCACTAGTCACCATAAAATGACTCTTCTCCCAACTCAAGGTCAAATTAGACTCAATACACCTTTCAAGCACACGAGATAAATTATGGAGACAATCAGAAAATGAAGCACCGAAAATAGAGAAGTCATCCATAAATACCTGGAGGCAGTCCTCGAGCATATCTGAGAAGATGGAGAACATGCACCTCTGGAAGGTTCCGGGTGCATTGCATAGGCCGAATGGCATCCGTCTGAAGGCAAATGTGCCGAATGGACAAGTGAAGGTGGTCTTTGGCTGGTCCTCGGGTGCTATGGCTACTTGGTAGTAGCCGGAGAGTCCATCCAAGAAACAGTAGAACTGGTGGCCTGAGAGACGGTCGAGAATCTGATCGATGAAGGGCAACGGGAAGTGATCCTTCTTTGTCACGGCATTGAGGCGCCGGTAATCTATACACATTCTCCACCCTGTAGTGATTCGGGTGGGAACCATCTCCTTCTTCTCATTCTCTATGACCGTGATGCCACCTTTCTTCGGCACTACATGGATCGGGCTGACCCACTCGCTGTCTGCCACTGGGTAAATAAGCCCTTCTGAATAGAGCTTGAGCACCTCCTTTTTCACGACTTCCATCATATTCGGGTTGAGCCGCCGCTGGCTATCCCGAAATGGCTCAGCACCTTCTTCCAAGACGATCCGGTGCATGCATGTGGAGGGGCTGATGCCTTTTATGTCTCCAAGGCTCCACCCAATGGCCTTCTGATTCTTTTTGAGCACATCAATTAGCTCATTCTCCTCTTCCCGGTTAAGCTCGGCAAAAATGATGACCGGCTTTTGTTTCTTGTCATCAAGGAAAACATATTTGAGGTGGCTGGGTAGTTCCTTGAGCTCTAGAGTGGGTGTAGTCGGTGTGTGGGATTCGTCGGCTGCAAAAAGCTCGATAGTTGGCTCTCCTTCAACGTCTAGATCGGGCATTGTCCTCTCTTCATAGTCACGTATAGTCGTCGCCTCCACAAACGGGTCGGTTATATCAACGAAGGCGCACTCCTCCACAAAGTTCACTGAGGATGCAGATGTGGCTTCTCGGACTGAAATGGAAACGGACTCGCCCAAGACGGTCATGTTCAGGGTTCCGTTCTTGACATCAATGAGGGTGTTAGTGGTGGCCATAAACGGTCTGCCGAGAAGGATAGTATGATCCTTCCCGTTTTCATGGACATCCCCCACATCCAAAACGACAAAATCTACCGGGACAATGAGCTTCCCGACACGAACAAGGACATCCTCAACTACCCCCTTGGGGTATCTGATCGAACGGTCTGCGAGCTGAAGGCACATGCGGGTTGGCCTCAAGTCTCCTAAGCCGAGCCGCTGAAAGATAGAGAACGGCATGAGGTTGATCCCTGCTCCAAGATCCAGCATCCCTGAAGCCTCCTTTCCATTTCCGAGGGCTATTTGAATCACGAAGCCTCCGGGATCTCGTTCTTTCTTCGGAAGGTCATGCTGCATAGCACTTGCAGCCTCGTAAACCACTACCTTCTCCCCGTCTCCAAATTTCCTCTTCTTCGTCACTAGGTCTTTGAAGAACTTCACGTACGAGGGCATATTCTTGATCACTTCCAGGAGTGGCAGATTGACGTTGACCTTCGAGAGCATGTTGTATAGGTCCCGAAATTGCTGCTCCTGCTTCTCGTCCCGGAGTCGGCTTGGGAAGGGTATGCTTGGTTTGAAAGGGTTTGGTGACTTGTGTAGCATCGGGCCATCTGTGTGCTTCCCGGGCTCAACTCCTGTATCCTTCTTCGGGCTCTCTTCTACTCCTTTGGGCTGGTCGGTTGGTGTAAGAATGTCAGGCTCGGGCATTTTCACGTGGTTGTCTACCTCCTTCCCGCTTCTCAACACCGTTATGGCATTGGCTTCCTTAGGTTGGCTCGGCAACTTCCCCTTGTCTGAGTCGGCCTCCATGTTACCCACTCTCGTAGCAAGCTGGCCCAACTGTGTTTCGAGGCGTTTGATAGAGGCATCCGTGTTCACGCCCCTTTGCTCGCTGTTTGCCATAAACTGGAGAATTTTGTCCAGCTTGTCGTCTTGATTTGCTGAACTTGGTCCGGCCCCTTGTGCTTGCAGTCCTCCCATTGGGCTCCTCTGCTGTTGCTGATGTTGCTGTTGAGGATAATTTGGCCTCATCTGCTGTTGGGGAATGAAAGTTGGACGGGGTTGCTGCTGCATGAAATTCTGCCGAGGAGGCTGCTGGACGTTGGTGCTGTTAGACCATGAGAAATTTGGGTGATTTCTCCACCCAGGGTTATACGTGTTTGAGTATGGATCGTTGGCCGGTCGGTTCTGGTATCCTTGAAGAGCGTTGACATCTTCATACTGCTCCCCAAAATTTTGATTGAAAGCTGATGGGCACACCTCCGACCTGTGCCCTTGTACTCCACATGCTCCACACGCTTCTACGGCCATGGTCTGCATTGGTTGGCCTCCCCTTGCATTCAGTAGCCGCATCTGCTCCGTGAGCTCGGCTAGCTGTTGTGCCATCATGTCTCGTCCTGGAGATACTTCATTCACAAAAGATCTCTTCCCTCGACTGCTCTTTTGAGACGAGTTAGAACTCATCGCCTCAAAAATATCTATCATCTCTTCTGCCGTCTTCGCCCCAATATCTCCACCAGCTGCATTATCCACCATGTATTGAAGATTCTGATGGAGGGAGTCATAGAAACTGTTCACCAGTAGGGCCGTAGGGAAATTGTGATGTGGGCACTGCCTCTGGAGATCTTTAAAACGCTCCCATGCTTCGTGAAGTGGCTCGTTCGGTTGTTGGGCAAAGGAAACGATCTGGGACCGAAATTCCTGAGTCTTCTGATGAGAGTAATACTTCCCAATGAACTTGGTGTACACTTGCTCCCAAGTGATGAGGGAGTCGGGAGCAAGTGTCATAAACCAAGCCTTAGCTCGGTCCTTGAGTGTCTCGGGGAAACACCTCATCTTCAGCTGGTCCTCGTTTAAGCCATGGAGAGGAAAAGTCTGGAGGACGTTATAGAACTCCCGAATGAAATGAAGTGGGTCCTCGTTGGGTAGACCATGGAAAGACGGCAGCTGATTGTAGTGGATGGTTTTTAGCTCATAGTTTCGAGCTGCTGGTCCCAGCCGGATACACGAAGTTACTGGCCCGATTATCGGTTGGGCCAATTCACGAAGAAGATGTCGAGGTGGGTTGTTTACTTCCTCGTCGGCCATGTCTCTTAGGTTATCTGAGTCCCGGTTGGCTGAGTCTGAAGATTCAGGGGCAAGATTAGCCAACAGTTCTTGGAGGTCCCTCTGGATAGATTCGTTATTCGGGATGATTACACGACCACTTCTGGTACGCATAAACAAAAACAACAAAAACGTCACGGGCACCAGATAGATAGGAAAGAGACAAAGAAAAACAAAACAAGAAAAACACTAGAACTAATCACGAAAAACGAAACAAAGAGAAACACACAAAACAAGAAATCACAAAAATAAGAGAAACACTGGAAACAAAGTGAATAGGCGCACAAAATAAGTCCTAAACCTTCCCCGGCAACGGCGCCATTTTGTTGTAGTAATTTTAACCGGAGTAGAATCGAAGATTCGTTCCCCGGGTCGTGTCTCACGAGGAAGGTCAGCCGGATTATTTTGTTCGATTATTCAATCACAAAAGAAGATAAAAATCCTAAACACTCTAATTCAATGATTTGGTTGGTTTATGAATTATCAACTACTGCAAGATTTAAACGAGCAGTGAAAATAACAAGCAAAGAGGAAGAACAAATAGGATTTAAAGAGCTAGGGAGTCGGGGATATCCGTTTTGGTTCGAAAGTGCAATGATCAAGCAAGAGATTGTTCGGTTAAGTGATTTGAATAACCGGCACGTTCAAGCACTCATTCTCAATAACTCTTCGTAACAAGAGAACAAACTTAAACGACAAGTTGACAAGTCATTTAACACCTAGGCAATACAATTACGAACAAGCCTAGTTTATACGAGCCCATTTCGACTGACTCCTCCCCTTTCGGTTCTAAGAGTCGATTAAAAAAGACTAGAGGATTGTTAATCCACTAGTCCGTTTAGAATTATCAACAACATGCATGAATTTGTCGAATTCAATTGAAACAATTGGAGATTGAAGTGTCACCCTTCAATAATTCCCAAAATCCAAGAACGATGAATGAAAACCTTAGAAAAAAGCTTAACTCGTACAAATTGAACAATCACGAACAGGATAATCGCAAATGAATTCAAAACATCAATCCCCTATTCCCTAGCATATGAATTTAGCTACTCATATTGGATTTGATCACACAAACATTCATAACCCAAGGCATCATCATCAATGAAAGGATTGAAGAAAAATACTTACGATTAATGAGAATTCTGAAATCAATCCAATAGTATCTGAATCCAAAGCAAGATAATAGAGGTTTTTAATCTCTAAAATCGAATCTAAAGAGCAAAAATAATGATGGGAACTCCTTCTCTCCAGCCAAAAACGCGAATAAATAAGTCTAAGAATGTTTTCTAAAACAAACCCTACTCCTAATTATAACAAAATCGCGAAACAAATCTGATAAGAAGTAACTAGCGCCGCTAGAGGGGGGTTAGCGGCGCTAGAGGGGGGTTAGCGGCGCTAGCCTCTAGCTAGCGGCGCTAACGATCGAGCAGCGACTTTTGATAATTAGTAGCTAGCGCCGCTAGAGGTGGGTTAGCGGCGCTAGGGTCCGGTTAACGGCGCTAGTGTCTTGTTAACGGCGCTAGGGTCTTGAGCAGCGCCTTTTCTCTTCATCTCGCTAGTATATGACTAGGTCCCTGAGCTTTTTGTCCCGTTTCGGCTCGCCTAACCTCCCCGGTCGACTTATAAGCTCCCAACTGTCTCGTACACTCCCGGGTTCCGCCCGAGCCCGAACATTGTCCTTCGCATGCTGGTCCGCACGACTGGCTGAACGATCCTAGAGCAGCGTGTCGAATACCTGAAACCAACACCAACCGAGAAAACACGGAAACAAGAGAATAGGAAGAAAGAACTACGAAAACACGAATAAAATACAGAAATAACACGAAACGCACAAAATGACTCAAATGACCGGAAAAAACCTACAAAACAACCTAGAGTGGGAAAAGAAAGATAAACAAAATACCACAAAAGTAGTAACAAAAATGGGACTAACAGCAGAGATGGATAAGGCGATCGAGTAGGAGGTTGAGAAGTTGTTGAAGGCGGGTCATATTAAGGAGATCCAATTCCTCGAATGGTTATCCAACACGGTGATGGTATCTAAGTCGGGAGGCAAGTGGAGGATGTGCATTGATTTTCGCGACTTAAACAAGGCGTGCCCGAAAGATTTGTATCCATTGCCTAGGATCGACCAGCTGGTCGTTTCTACTGCCGGATGCGAGTTACTCAGTCTGATGGATGCATCCCAGGGATATCATCAGATTCCTTTGGCTCGGGAGGATAGAAAGAGAGAGAGTTTTGTTACGAGCAGGGGCACTTATTGTTATGTGGTGATGCCCTTTGGTTTGAAGAATGCGGGTGCGACATATCAAAGGCTGGTCGATAAAATTTTCAAGAAGCAACTGGGGAAAAATATGGAGGTTTACGTCGACGACATGTTGGTGAAAAGTAAGAAGAAGGCCAATCACGTGAATGATTTGAAGGAGACGTTCTTGACTTTGCGGAGATATGGTATGAAGCTGAACCCCGCTAAGTGTTCTTTCGGAGTGAAGTCGGGAAAATTTCTGGGGTATATGGTGACGAAGAGGGGGATCAAGGTGAACCCGGAAAAAGTGAGGACAGTGATCGAGATGAAACCACCCACGAAGGTGAAGGAGGTACAGATCTTGACGAGCCGGATTGCGGGTTTGAGCCGCTTCATATCGAAGGTGGCAGAGAAGAGTGGCCCCCTGTTTCGAACACTAAGGAAGAGCTCGAAATTCCAGTGGATGGAGGAGGCTCAGAAGTCATTCGAGGAGTTGCAGAAGGTGTTAGCCAACCTACCTCTGTTGGCCAAGCAGGTCCATGGAGAAGACCTTGTGCTATACATATCGATTGAGGAAACAGCGGTGAGTTCGGCGTTGTTGCGGGGAGAGGGAACGGTGCAATTCCCGATCTATTATGTGAGTAGGGTGATGCAAGGAGCAGAAAGGAGATATTCGGAGATCGAGAAGTGCGCCTTAGCAGTGGTGGTTACGGTGAGAAAGTTGCGACCTTATTTTCTGGGCCATAAAGTGAAGGTGAGAATGAACATGCCTTTGGGAGAAACTTTAGGCCGACCCTCTGTATCGGGTCGACTAGTGAAGTGGGCGGTCGAGTTGAGCGAGTATACGATAACATATAAGCCTAGGAGGGCGATCAAGGCGCAGACGCTGGCTGATTTCATACAGGAGGGTACAAAAGTGGAGGAAGAGTTAGAAGGAGTTTGGCAGATGTTCGTTAATGGCTCGGTGTCGAGGGTTGGAGGAGGCTTCGGCATTGTGTTAATTTTGCCCAAAGGAGATAGCCTAGAGTTTGCAGTCAAAGTAGGGTACCGGGTGTCGAACAATGAGGTGGAGTACGAGGCGGTTATTAAGGGAATGCAGTTGGCTATGGCGGGAGAAGCTCGAAAGGTTCAGGTGCATTCTGACTCTCAACTGGTGGTGGGCCAGTTCCAGGAGGATTTCGAGGTGAAGGAAGAAAGGATGCAGAAGTACGTGGAGGAGATGAAGAGGTTGCGTGTAACGCCCCATTTTTATTTGCCGAAATTCAGAATAAATTTTTCAAAATTTATTTCAAAACACTTGAGGCGCTACTCATTTTCCAAATACAATTCCAATAATATCACATATGCAATTCCCAACGAGTTCAAAATTCATGAATAGTCAACACCCAACCGGGTTCAATAATCATAAATAGTCAACACCCAAACCGGGTTCAATAATTGACATCCACTCCCAAAACTGGGTTCATCAAATCCATAAATACTAGGGAGTACACTCTCTATCGATAATCCAGTATTCAACACAAGTCAGGAATGCATAATTCATAATAAGCAATTTAAGCAGCGGAAATAAGCGATAACATGACCACCACTCGCTTTCCTCTGTCGTGCCCGCAAATACTAACCTGCATCCACGAAGAGCAGGTGGGGATGAGCACAATAGGAAATCGAGGTGCTCACCACTATGCAATAGTTAATATTAAATTTCATAAAATAAAGCAGGTATGGTAGCAGTATGAACACAAATCAATTAATATCCCATCTCCTTCCCAGAGTCAACTCTCATGTGCACACCTATACCAATAGACCACTGCTGATACACGTATCGAAAACCCCCGCGGGCCTTACATTCGATGCCCAGACAGTAGGAGTAAATCCACCCTGAATGCCCGGAAACATCCCATCGGACTTACATCGAGGATCACCAGCCAAGGCTCACGCCCTGACTGCCATATATAATAAAGGAGACACCCCATCGGGTACGTTCTATAGCTACGGGGATAACCGTTCGACGGCCAATATAGCTCACATCGAAGGCTACATGGTTCACATGCATACTTTGATCATACCACAACAATAACAATTAATTAATGCATAGAAACTTTTCAAATAAAACCCACCTGGTAAGTCGGTAGAAAAAGCACACAAACAAGTCGGTAGGTCAAGGGCTCGACTCCTCAAACACCTACATTTAATCAAGATAATCTCATAAATATATTATCTTGATATTTAAAATCATTAAAAACTCACACTTAATCAAAATAATGATTAAGGAATTTTATCGAAATTTTTCGTGGACTTGGAACTCTCAAATTTTTAAAAGAAAAGACTCGGGGACCAAAAATAGAGTCTCGGGACTTAAAATAATATTTCCCAAATTTTTCTCATTTTGAAAATATTTTTAAAATTGAAATTGGTACTAAAAACGGCCTCCGAGACTCAGAAGGGCAAAAAAGACGAGCTGGGCCGCGCTAGAATTAATCTGCCACGGAAATGGGCCTAGACACGTGAAATGGGCCGCAATTGAACAAGGGAAAAAGGCTGAAATTTTGGGCCTGCTAAGGGAACAAGGGCGCGGGCTTCACCGGGCTCGCAGGCCGAACACGCGGGCTGGAGCTGGTGACTGAAGGCGGGCCGCGCGCGGGCTGGAGCGGGCCAAGCGGTCCGCGCGCATAAGAGACCACCTGGTAGGGGTGTTCACGGTCCGGTTTTAACCGAAAAAAACCGTTAATTCGGACCGCGGATCGGTTAAATGGTTAGTTAAAAAAGCCTTAAAAAATCTAGTGGTTAATTTTTTTAAAAATCTGGAATAACCGGTCCGGTTAACGGATTACCTGCGGCAAACCGCCGGGTTAACCGGACCGGACCGATAAATATTAAAAAACTATAACAAATATATATATACATTCAGTCATTCACTATGGCCGACAAATACAATACATTCACTGTGAATGCTTTGCTCTTATTATTTAAAGTGTATAAACTGACTGAAAAATGAATGCTTGCTTGAGTTCAGTATGATTTTTGTATTTTTGTGTTTATGAGACGAAATGTGTGTTTTTATGCTTCTGGGCCGAATTGTGTATTTTTTATTTCATTATTGTTGTTTTTCTTAATCTTTAGGCCCAGATAATCTCTTTGAGCCCAAAATTAAAAAATAAAAATTAAGTCCAAAATGAAAAAAATAAAAATTGAATGCCCAAAACAAGGATTTTGGATTTAACCGGTTAACCACCAAACCGGACCGTCCAATGCGGTCCGGATTGTGGTCGGTTAAAAAATAAAACCGGTCCGGTTATGGACAAGAAAAAAAAATTAACCGTTAGGTCCGATTTGGTCATGGGTTGGGCTAAAACCGGACTAATCCGGACTTTGAACACCCCTACCACCTGGGCTGAAAAAAAGTAAATTTGGTGCTGTGGAAGAGAATCAAACTCCCAACCTCACACAAGGAAATAAGGGAAGGTTACCACTGAACCAATGGCTTGGTTGTGATTTAAAAAGGACTTATGGCTACTAAATTTAAACGAACAGGCCTGCGACTGACCAATAAAATTTCCTGGAAACAGCTGAACAGAAGCTGGAATTCAGCAACCAAAAGCAAATCGACGACGATGCTCGAGCAGGTTCCGGTTCGGGAAATTTATAAAATAAGTGAATTTCTGAGTTTCGAAATCTTTTTTAAAAAAACGGGTTTTGGATCCAAAAACGAAACGACGAACATAATACAAAATAAACGACCACTCGCAAGACCCGAACAACAAGACGACGGCTCGAATGATAAATTGAGATTCGAAATTCACGAGTTTTCACAGCAATTAACAGATCGATTTATACAATGAGAGTTCCAACATATCCACATCACTTAACAAATAAATTCACGGATCAACACAATGAACAAACGATCGAACATAACGAACCAAATTTCCGAAAATCAACGAGAATCGATACAACGAGCACGATTGAACTAACGACGATATAATATAGGGCACGAAAATAAAACAAGGGAGTTCGAAAAATGGCTACCCATCTTCGGGAATTTCGAGCTATCGGAAAAGGGGTTGAACGAACGGGGATCGAACGGACTCGACGGAAGTCGGAACTCCTCGAAGGTGCTGCACGTGAACGGAAAGTGACGCTGCCCTCGACGACAGACGACGACTGGTCGGTGACGGACGGCGGCGAACAGGGATGCCCGAGGTGTTCGCCGGAATTAATGGCTCTGAACGGAAGAACGGGCATAAACTGCCTGTGAAATGGACCGAATCATAGGCTTGCAATTGAAGGTAGCGTGCTGCTCGTTTGACAGCAGTGGCTGCTCGGAGATGGCTCGCCGGACGAACAGGATCTCGCCGAAGAAGAAGGATCAGATTGATTTTTTTTTTTTTTTGGATCAGACTGATTTTTTTTTTTTGAACCGAGCGATGTTGCGATTGAAGGTGAGGAGAGGATTGAAGAACGACTTCTCTGATTAATAGGTGCGAGAGATCAGAACGTGCGGGGCAAATCCATAAAAATCGCAACCAGATTTTTGAAATGGTGAGATAAGGGGAAGACTCGGTCTCGTGAAGGAGGAAGGGAAAAGAAATCTGCCGATTGAATTTTAACAGGCCAAGGTGTTGAATCAATTTGGGCTGTGGTCAATTAATACATAGGGCCAGGATGATTATATCACTTGGGCTAACATATAACTGAAAAATTGGGCCAAAACATAGTTGGCTGAAAATATAAATTTAATAACACGGTTCGGCTCTCGGGCCCGACTACGTAGCGATAATACAGTTTTTACTCGAGCTTGATAGGTTAAATCGAATCGGCTCGCAAATTAAATCGCACAATAAATACATAACCGGATATAATATATTTTTATAATACACACAATTTAAATTTTAAAATAATAATAATATTAGTAAAAATACAAATACACATTTTTAATTAAATAATAACATTAGTCAATTAGGCAATTAATTAATATTTAGACAATTAGTCAATTTGACAAATAAATCACATTCGACAATTTATAATTTATAGCATTCGATAAATAATAATAATAACAATTAAATATAAATAATAATAATAATAGAAATCTCGAAAATTCCAACGTGAAACGGGGCATTACAATCTATCCTCCTTAAAACATTTCCGTCCTCGGAAATGCGAAAGAACACACATCTAAAAGGAATGCCAGATTCGAACGGAAATTTCCAATCACGAGGTCCGTCATCACTCTCCGGAACTCAATTCTGTTCCCATGAGTCCTATCGTCTTATACTAACAGGCATACACTCACATACAGGAACCAATCCGACTCGCCCTATACTCATATGTTTACCTTCTTGCTTGGGAGGGTGATCAGTCCTGCCCAAGCTCAGGCGTACATCTTCTTGCAAGGGACCCAGTTCGGTTTAGCTTTGTACCTAACAACACACAAGACCTCGATAGGTCATTTGTTGTATTGTCAGTGTACTCCGATTACCTCACCATCAAGGTGAACACGTGACGCCAAGTTTCAGTCTCGTATCCGAGTCACACTGACAAAGTGCTCACGATTTCATCACAGTCGTGTGTCTCTATCAGAGACAACGACACGGTACCACATACATAAAGCACGACACCATCAAACTCACACTCTCATGGTATCGACTCCACGAGTCGAACGCAACCTTATGCACAAACATAAGGCCTGACCCAAAGCAACATGACATTCCCAATTTGCCGACTCGAGAAACTCTCAAGTGAAGCATAGGGGCTCATCGACTACACTCCTTAATCAGAAATCATCGATTAAGTGGAACTTGGGGCTCTCGGTTTAAGGTTCGGGGTAACATAAATAGCTCAGCAAAAACTGGTCGGTCAATGAATTGAATCGAAGGTTCGGGGTTAGGGTACTGTCACCTAAGAGGCGGCACGCTCGCTAGCTCTGCATAAGCGGGGGTGCTGGGACGCGTGCGTACCCACCTACTCAGAGACCAGCTGTAAGGTCGAGGCTTGGCAGCACACACTGGCCTGGGGAGTTTGTGCATTCGGTGATGGCGGCTGCAGTTCGCATGCGAGTCAACGGTCGGCCGCGCGCAAGCCTCCCGTCTCTCAGCACGGTCGTGCGTGCTCGGCCACCACTTCGCGTGGCTACACCCAGTCAGGGTCGGCGTTTGGTCCAGGTCTTCACAAGGAGTTACAATTCAAGGCTACCAAAAAGGAATGGTTTTACCAAATTTCAAAAATTTTGGGGTCAACAAAACAACATATATTTCAGGTATTCCACAATTTCAAAGTTCAAGGGTTTCTGAAAATAGAAAGGTATAAGTCCGAGTTCCAAGTCCACTTCCTTTCCCAACGACACATTCTAATACGCGAAGAGATCAATGATTGAGATAGACGAGAATTCTCAATGAAATTCTAAAACAGTTATTCAGTCGGAAATAATCTCCAATCTGTAGCTTCTGCCGATAGATACAATAAATAGCTCGCCTCGGCTCTTCCGACTAACAGCATCGGCCGACACATCAGCTCTTCATCGGGTAGCTAACCGTGTCAGCAGTCCTAAACGACCGCAACTCACTTCTCAATCTTCACACTAAGGAATTTGAACGCGGAGTTCCTCCCGGGATTCCGAGAGGAGGAAAAGAACAAAAATCTTACGATGAACAAGATTTAGAATAATGACGGGTCCGCACTACGCGATGTGTTTGCTCCGGACTCGTCTATCCTCCTTAAAAGATTTCTGCATAATTCTTTAAGGTGGAAAAGCACTCCATCTCGATAACGGCAGGAGATAACACAAAAGCACTTATAGGCGGCAAGCTCGGCTCGTCAAGCACCTTCATTAAGTCCAGATGCTATAATCAACATCTACTTAGACTTAAATGGAATTCACAATTATACTCAGCCGAACTTAATTCGACTAAGTTGTTTGTGAAGTCCTGTAGACGTTGGAACACTCAAACTCGACATTAAGACTCAACCAAACACACATGGAAGTTCACATAATCCAAAACAAACATTGACCAAGTCAAACACTTAAAGAACCGGAAACGAGTCGATTCACGGTTTTTTTTATTTTTTTTTAAGCAAAAGCCATATATTTAAAGATACTAGATTTTAATCACAAAATTAGGTTGGTCAGGTTATCATATGAATTTCACTCTAAAATTCTCACCAAAATTCCACCTCCCATAATTGAGCAATACCACAAATGTTCAGCCCCAAACTCAAACGGTGCTATTTTATAAAATTCGAACAAAATTATGGCAAAAACGAGCATAAATTAGCGACCAGATTAAATAAATGAATTAACCTATGAAATTTTTATACCACAGACTACAGCATGAGAGTGGAAACATGTCAAAATTTCAGCTCTGGACATTAACTGTACGAATTTTAAAAATTCCTACAAGTTTCAGCAGATATCGGATTTCAGTTAAAACCAAACCAAATTGAACTCCAAAATTTCCCATCTTTTAACAGCATGAAAAGACACATAAAACAAGTACTCCAGCCAAGTTTCAGAATTTTTTTTTTCAACGACTAACCGATTTATGATAAATAAAATAACTTTTGCAGAATCAGAAAATAAATTATTTACTCCATTAAACTTAGTCCAAAAATTCTGAAATTTTACACAGAATACAATCCTAATAGTGGCATAACATACTAAATTTTCAGCCAATTTAGATCATTACACAATTTATTATGCAATTAACATGAAACTGACCAGAAATCATTCTAATTATTTAAAATAGCTACAGGCCTTGGAAAATTACGAAATTTTAACACAAGTCAGATGGTCAACAGAAGACAAGGCCCTCAAAATTTCAAGGCAAACGGAGCAGTATATAATTTTTAATAGTTCCAACACTAAAACAGTAGTTATTAAAGTTCAACAATTTATCTACGACTCGATTTACGACGAGTTCATCCAAAGTCTTCACCATAAGACTAAGGACGATACAATGTTTCAACCCACAACGACTATATCATGAATCGACGAGGTCTCGTTCGATTTCTTAAAATCGAAGAGATCGTTTACATATATTCAATATATATTTAAACCAATTTCAAACTCAAGAACACAAAATTATCATATGCATATTCACATCTGATGGTCTTAATAACCATAGTGACAGACCTCCGAATATCCCACACTTGAGACTTCTTCAGTTGTCTGCTCCCTTTGTTTAAACCTTCTCTTTTCGAGATGGCTCGCGAATGGTCCTCTTACGAAGACACCAAAACACATCGAGAGGACTGTTATACACAGAACTCAGCTCGATAACACCATATCAAATTTCTAAACAAACAAAACCTCAAGTTAGAACTTAACTCTATATCGCTAGAGTTCAAATTCATACAACTAAGGTTCGCCACTCATCCTAAGCCCCTGTTTCATTTCAGTAATCAATACCCAATCAATGCACAATAACCTTAAATCATTCAGGTACTCATACCTGAGCTGGCGCGGCACGACGAGAGCGAGTGGTCAAAATATGAGGTCAAATGTAATCACATAATTCACATTAACCAGTCTACAGAAACGCAGACTGGCTCTGATACCAAACTGTAACGCCCCACTTTTTATTTGCCGAAATTCAGAATAAATTTTTCAAAATTTATTTCAAAACACTTGAGGCGCTACTCATTTTCCAAATACAATTCCAATAATATCACATATGCAATTCTCAACGAGTTCAAAATTCATGAATAGTCAACACCCAACCGGGTTCAATAATCAAAAATAGTCAACACCCAAACCGGGTTCAATAATTGACATCCACTCCCAAAACTGGGTTCATCAAATCCATAAATACTAGGGAGTACACTCCCTATCGATAATCCAGTATTCAACACAAGTCAGGAATGCATAATTCATAATAAGCAATTTAAGCAGCGGAAATAAACGATAACATGACCACCACTCGCTTTCCTCTGTCGTGCCCGCAAATACTAACCTGCATCCATGAAGAGCAGGTGGGGATGAGCACAATAGGAAATCGAGGTGCTCACCACTATGCAATAATTAATATTAAATTTCATAAAATAAAGCAGGTATGGTCGCAGTATGAACACAAATCAATTAATATCTCATCTCCTTCCCAGAGTCAACTCTCATGTGCACACCTATACCAATAGACTACTGCTGATACACGTATCGAAAACCCCCGCGGGCCTTACATTCGATGCCGAGACAGTAGGAGTAAATCCATCTCGAATGCCCGGAAACATCCCATCGGACTTACATCGAGGATCACCAGCCAAGGCTCACGCCCTGACTGCCCTATATAATAAAGGCGACACCCCATCGGGTGCGTTCTATAGCTACGGGGATAACCGTTCGACGGCCAATGTAGCTCACATCGAAGGCTACATAGTTCACATGCATACTTTGATCATACCACAACAATAACAATTAATTAATGCATAGAAACTTTTCAAATAAAACCCACTTGGTAAGTCGGTAGAAAAAGCACACAAACAAGTCGGTAGGTCGAGGGCTCGACTCCTCAAACACCTACATTTAATCAAGATAATCTCATAAATACATTATCTTGATATTTAAAATCATTAAAGACTCACACTTAATCAAAATAATGATTAAGGAATTTTATCGAAATTTTTCGTGGACTTGGAACTCTCAAATTTTTAAAAGAAAAGACTCGGAGACCAAAAATAGAGTCTCGGGACTTAAAATAATGTTTCCCAAATTTTTCTCATTTTGAAAATATTTTTAAAATTGAAATTGGTACTAAAAACGGCCTCCAAGACTCAGAAGGGCAAAAAAGACGAGCTGGGCCGCGCTGGAATTAATCTGCCACGGAAATGGGCCTAGACACGTGAAATGGGCCGCAATTGAACAAGGGAAAAAGGCTGAAATTTTGGGCCTGCTAAGGGAACAAGGGCGCGGGCTTCACCGGGCTCGCAGGCCGAACACGCGGGCTGGAGCTGGTGACTGAAGGCGGGCCGCGCGCGGGCTGGAGCGGGCCAAGCGGCCCGCGCGCATAAGAGACCACCTGGGTTGAAAAAAAGTAAATTTTGTGCTGTGGAAGAGAATCGAAATCCCAACCTCACACAAGGAAATAAGGGAAGGTTACCACTGAACCAATGGCTTGGTTGTGATTTAAAAAGGACTTACGGCTACTAAATTTAAACAAACAGGCCTGCGACTGACCAATAAAATTTCCTGGAAACAGCTGAACAGAAGCTGGAATTCAGCAACCAAAAGCAAATCGACGACGATGCTCGAGCAGATTCCGGTTCGGGGAATTTATAAAATAAGTGAATTTCTGAGTTTCGAAATCTTTTAAAAAAAAACGGATTTTGGATCCAAAAACGAAACGACGAACATAATACAAAATAAACGACCACTCGCAAGACCCGAACAACAAATGACGGCTCGAATGATAAATTGAGATTCGGAAATTCACGAGTTTTCACAACAATTAACAGATCGATTTGTACAATGAGAGTTCCAACATATCCACATCACTTAACAAATAAATTCATGGATCAACACAATGAACAATCGATCGAACATAACGAACCAAATTTCCGAAAATCAACGAGAATCGATACAACGAGCACGATTGAACTAACAACATAATATAGGGCACGAAAATAAAACAAGGGAGTTCGAAAAATGGCTACCCGTCTTCGGGAATTTCGAGCTATCGGAAAAGGGGTTGAACGAAAGGGGATCGAACGGACTCGACGGAAGTCGGAACTCCTCGAAGGTGCTGCACGTGAACGGAAAGTGACGCTGGCCTCGACGACGGACGGCGGCGAACAGGGATGCCCGAGGTGTTCACCGGAATTAATGGCTCTGAACGGAAGAACGGGCGTAAACTGCCTGTGAAATGGACCGAATCATAGGCTTGCAATTGAAGGTAGCGTGCTGCTCGTTTGACGGCAGTGGCTGCTCGGAGATGGCTCGCCGGACGAACAGGATCTCGCCGGAGAAGAAGGATCAGACTGATTTTTTTTTTTTTTTGAACCGAGCGATGTTGCGATTGAAGGTGAGGAGAGGATTGAAGAACGACTTCTCTGATTAATAGGTGCGAGAGATCAGAACGTGCGGGGCTAATCCATAAAATCGCAACCAGATTTTTGAAATGGTGAGATAAGGAGAAGACTCGGTCTCGTGAAGGAGGAAGGGAAAAGAAATCTGCCGATTGAATTTTAACAGGCCAAGGTGTTGAATCAATTTGGGCTGTGGTCAATTAATACATAGGGCCAGGATGATTATATCACTTGGACTAACATATAACTGAAAAATTGGGCCGAAACATAGTTGGCTGAAAATATAAATTTAATAACACGGTTCGGCTCTCGGGCCCGACTACGTAGCGATAATACGGATTTTACTCGAGGTTGATAGGTTAAATCGGATCGGCTTGCAAATTAAATCGCACAATAAATACATAACCGCATATAATATATTTTTATAATACACACAATTTAGATTTTAAAATAATAATAATATTAGTAAAAATACAAATACACATTTTTAATTAAATAATAACATTAGTCAATTAGGCAATTAATTAATATTTAGACAATTAGTCAATTTGACAAATAAATCACATTCGACAATTTATAATTTATAGCATTCGATAAATAATAATAATAACAATTAAATATAAATAATAATAATAATAATAATAGAAATCCTCAAAAATTCCAACGTGAAACGGGGCATTACATTGCGATAGGAGTTTAGCTCATTCGAGCTGGTGCAGATACCTCAAGGGGAGAACGGCCGAGCAGATATGTTATCCAAAATTACACAGAATCTGGTCGACTGTAAGAGCAGAAGTGTAACTTTGCTGCACATGGAGAAGAGTGTGGTCGAATGTGAGGTGGTCGAAATAGAGGAGGTCGATGACTGGAGAGCCTCGATATTGAAGGAGTTGAAAGAAGGAGGGGCAAAGGTGTTGAGGAGATTCTTCGAGCATAGAGGAGTGTAGTATAAGCGGTCGTATACTGGACCTCACTAAGGGAGACGCCCGATGGGTGCTGTAGTGATCATAGAAAGGCGGGTTCCTTGGTGGCCAAAATTCTGAGGGCAGGATATTTCTGGCCAACTATAAAGGAGGATGCAAAAATGATGGTGAGGAAATTCTTGCAATGTTAGAAACACGGTCCACTTATTCATCAACCGATGGAGAAGATGACTACGATGAGTGCCCCTATCCCATTCGCGCAGTGGGGCATCGATCTGGTGGGGCCGATGCCGCTGGGAACTGGGCAAAGGAAATTCTTGATTGTGGTGGTGGAATATTTCACGAAGTGGGTGGAGGCAGAACCAATGGCCAAGATTACGAAGGAGAAGGTTTGGTGTCCCGAAGGTACTGGTGTCCGACAATGGGACACAATTCAATGGCAAACGGATTCGAGCATGGTGCGAAGACATGAAGATCGAGCAACATTTCGCATCGGTCGCTCATCCACAAGCCAATGGACAAGTCGAGGTGACCAATAGGATCATACTGAACGGCCTAAAAACCAGACTGGAGAAGGCGTCGGGTGCATGGTTTGACGAGCTCACTTATGTACTTTGGGCATATCGAACAACTGCGAGGTCGACAACAGGGAAAACCCCCTTCAGCCTGGTCTACGACATTGAGGCATTACTTCCGGTGGAGATCGAAGTCCAGTCCAGAGATCGAGCACATATGATCCTGAACAGAATGAGAACTTGATGATGGCGGCCCTCGACACAATCGAAGAACTTCGAGAACGTGCCTCGATCAGGGTCGAGGCATATAAGCAGAGAATGCGGGCAGTACATGACATAAAGGTGAAGGTCAGAAGGTTCCAGGTACGTGACCTGGTCTGGAAAAGGGTGGACGTGCTGAAGCATGTGGAAAAGCTCGAGCCTAACTAGGAAGGACCATATCTGGTCGAGAAGGTCCATGCGGGAGGAGCATACTCGCTCAATGACGCCGAAGGAAGATCACTCCCCAGGTCATGGAACGTGGCTAACTTGAAGAAATATTACGTTTAAATTTTTCTTTAGCTTCTCTCGTTTCTCTTTTTTTTTTTTCTTATGTTGGAAATGTTTCACAAAAATGACGTAATCGAATTCTCAGTTTCTGATTAATGAAATTCCATTTACAAGTTGCAATACCTTGTCTAATTATTGCTTTATCCTACTTTGAATATGTCGTGTTGCGCGATAACTGGCTGCTCGAAGACAAAAAATCCATCATGACTAAGGCCGAGAGGCTAGATGGTCGCATGTAACGACCACCCCTTTGAGGGTGGACATATGCTCGAGGACAAAAAATCCATCATGACTAAGACCAAGAGGCTGGATGGTCGCATGTAACGACCACCCCTTTGAGGGTGGACATGTGCTCGAAGACAAAAAATCCATCATGACTAAGGCCGAGAGGCTGGATGGTCGCATGTAACGACCACCCCTTTGAGGGTGGACATGTGCTCGAAGACAAAAAATCCATCATGACTAAGGCCGAGAGGCTGGATGGTCGCATGTAACGACCACTCCTTTGAGGGTGTACATGTGCTCGAAGACAAAAAATCCATCATGACTAAGGTCGAGAGGCTGGATGGTCGCATGTAACGACCACCCCTTTGAGGATGGACATATGCTCGAAGACAGAAAATTCATCATGACTAAGACCGAGAAGCTGGATGGTCCCATGTAACGACCACCCTTTGAGGGTGGACATGTGCTCGAAGACAAAAAATCCATCATGACTAAGGCCGAGAGGGTGGATGGTTGCATGTAACGACCACCCCTTTGAGGGTGGACATGTGCTTGAAGACAAAAAAATCCATCATGACTAAGGCCGTTGTGATCAATTAATTCATTAGGATTAATCAAGGAGATTAATGGTGTGACTTAAGTAGTCGATGTACATGACATCGACACACAGCGACATCACAAGCTCGTCGATAATAAAAACAACATACAAGATAACATATCGACAGACGCATCAGTGGGAAAATAACAAGAAAATTTCGCATACTTCAACAAGAACGATATTCATTCACTTAAAGAAAAAGAGTACAGAGTTCAGCAAAAATTAAAATTACAACAGCTTCAAAAGGCGGCGTTAGCGGGATCTGGTAAAATCCGCTCGGCATTGGCATCGGCATCACTAGGAGTTTGCTCTAGAGGTGGCTCGAGCGGCTGCTGCACTGGCTCAATTGGCTGACTCTGGCTAGAAGTCGACCCAGTCACATCGGACAGCGGGTTTTGACGAGCAAGGGGAGGAGTATAACCATCAGACAGCTTGAAATTACATTTCAGCAGGTTGTCATTATTTATGACGAGCTCGAGGAGACCCGACCCCCAGTCGTGGTCGGCAGGCAGATCGAGGGCACTTTGATTGCCGGCGGGGGCTTTGGGCATAGCATCCCAGATGGTCTCCCTGTTGAACTCCTCGAAATCGTCTTCCGCTATCTGGGCCCCTGCCTGCTGCATGATAACCCCAAAGCAGTGGGTGCTATACTCCTGCACATCCTTCAGATATTGTGGCGACTGCTTGAAGGCAGTCACCACTTGTTCGCGGTAGCTTTGTAGGAAGCGTTGACCAGCGGTGGTGTGAAAGACCATCCTCCGCGCCCGGAGAGCAGCCTCATCGATTAGAGGCTTAGCGCTCTGCTCGAAAGCAATGATCTCACGTGCTCGAGCCGCCTTCTCGTCCTCGAGCGCAGCCTCAAGAGCCTTCTGTTTAGTCCCCTTAACTTCCAGGGCAGCTTTGAGGGCCTCCTTCTCTGCCCGCTCAGCCGCGAGCCTCTCCTCAAAAGACTTGAGGGCCCCCTCGAGCGTGTCTTTCTCGGCGGTGAGGACCCTTTGACAACGAGCTCGGACACTCGGTCACAGAAGAGGAGAGATCCTCGCTCGATCGCAGGAATGGAGCAGCTCGAGCTGGCTAAAGTTTGCTCGATCCACGGTGCAAGTTCGACCATCCCTATAAGGACACATAAAAGGAAGAGTTAGACTACAAACAATAAGAACAAGTAAAATAAAGTAGATATTCACTAAGTTATAAGGGGTTACCTGAGCCAGCCATCGGGCGATGCGATCGCCTTGGTCATGAAGGGTACGACCGTCATTGTAACGGTCGGTAGGAAGATCGACCGGAAGGAGAACATTCCTAAGGAAGGATGATACCCCCACGCCGTCGAGTGTGCTTATCGAGACGGCGGTCTCCTCAAGGCGGCAGCACTTCTTAGCTCCCTCATCCCCCTCAACAGGGGTACGCTTGAGTTGACTCTCATCGAGCAGAGTCTCCTCAGGAGAAGCAGGTATGTGAATGACTGGGGTGGAAGACTCACGAGGAGTAGATTGTGGTCGAGGAGATGTTGGCTGCTCGAGCTGTTCAGACTGCTTGGGTTGCGGGGTGACGAGGAGATCGACCTCCATAGAGGGATTTGTCTGCTCGGGCGGCGGCGAAGTCGATCGGGTGGATTGGGAGACGGTCGTGCCAGCAGGATTCGAGCTCGACCCCTCGGTAGCCTTCCTCTTCAGAAGAACATTCCTATTAGACAGGGGGATGGCAGGCATCTCTACAAGAAACCACGAACAAGTTAGAGCCATAACAGGTAAATCACATATAGAAATAAAGACATGGCAATACTCGAGCATACTTAACAATAAATACCTGGGTCGCCCTCGATCCAGATAAGATCAAAGGTTTTCTGACTGGGGAGAAAACAAGGTTTGTGGGTGAGAAGACCACAAAAATGTAAGAGGTCCTCATCCTCGAGCAAAGTATTCGACGCAACGGGTTTGCTATTCCATACGGCAATCCGTTGGTCGAAGAGGGAATTTGAAGAAGGTGTCGAATAATCGCTTGGGAGCTCCTTAAGCCACGGACTTGGCATCCAAGGGAAAGAGGGTTTGGGCTCGACAAAAGCGAATTTGTCTTTCCACTTGGGAATGTTTGAGGGGGTGTCCGAAATAAAGTGGACGTCGTTGCGGCTCTTGAGGTAGAGCCCCTGAGAATGTTTCGAGGGTGTGTAGCAGTAATGGAAAAAGTCCAGGTCGAGACGATCTAGACGAATATGGCAGAGAATGATGAAGACGGTTATAAAACAGATAGCATTAGGAGGGAGCTGGTTTAGGGGAAGATCAAACCATTTACAAAGTTCGAGCAAGTCCTGGCATAAAGGAAAACGGACACTGAGTTTGAATTGAATTTTGAAGAAAGTGTAGTAATTTCTTGGAGGGTTATCGTAAGTATCTTGAGGACCAGGAGAAGCCCAGCTAGCGGGATGGCCGACTTCATCGCCATTCAGCCAGCTGGCTATAAGAGCGCGAGAAGAAGTCTTCTTAGATGAGGAGGAGACCTTGATCGACTTACCCTTCTTCTGGGTAGCCTTAGAAGAGGTAGTGATAGGGGCACCTTGGGATGTAAGAGGAGCAGCGGTGGTCGAAGATTTTGCGGCGGATTGAGAAGGAACGCCCTTTTTAGGAAGGCTCGAAGAAGTGGCCTTAGAAAAGACGGAGGGGTGAGAAAGAGGAACATCATCTTCGTCCTGCTCGGTGGCGGCCTCAGCAGCATCAAGAGCCGCCTCAATGGCGTCAGAGGCCCCAAACGCCGGTCGACGGTGAGAGAGGGGAATGTTGTAAAGAGTGTCCTCGTTCGATTTGTCAATCAGACGATGAGGTTGGGGAGAAGAAGGAGGTGTTGAATAATTGGAAGGGCGAAGAAAGTTGAGAGGAACGGGATTATAGATTTCTTCAACAGAGCGAGAAAGCGAGTGAGGAACAAGTCGACGAATTGGGGATGACGACGTGGCAGTCGCTTCTTCGTCGGAGTGGTGACTCTGGTCGTTAGAAGCAGCGAAATCTGAAAAGTAAAAGGGAGGAAGATCAAAAGGAAAAGGAGAGAGGTTAGGGGTTAGGAAGGCAAAAAGAAGAGCACCTCTTCACAGGTGAAATAAGGAAGTGTTGGAAGAGAAACAGTGGAAACCAAAAATTAACAAAATAAACACACGCAAATACAAAGTCAAAGTGCAAGAGACTTACTCATGGTTGTGGTAGAGAATGGTTTTCGGAAAGTGCTTGAGGAAAGAGCGTCGAGAGCAGGAGAGCACAGCCTGCAGAGGAAGAAATTAGGGCACAAGAGAACTTGAGACTTGCAGAAGTGGAGAAAAAGCCGAAAAAAGCCTAAGTTTGGATATTTATGCGAGTACAGAGGAAGGTAAGGTGAAAAGTTGATGAAGATAGCTGTTGGATTAGAGTGAGATCTAACGGCTCGGAGAATTAAATGGACACGGATAGCGAAGTGGCGCAAATCGCGAGGAGACACGATGATTAAAAGTAATGAATAAATGGGATGCGTGGCAGACGAAAGCCGCATTAATAATAAAAAGAGATAAAGGGAGACTGAGAATGCACTATAAAATCGGTCAAGTGGTCGAAGAGTGGGAGTGACATCGGTCAAGCGATCAAAGGACAAAATCAGATTTAGTCAGAAGATCGAGAGGCCAGCAGCTCAAAGAGACAGACACAAGCTCACTCTTAGATCGAGTCATTCAGACACGACCAGAGTGAGGGGACTAGATGATAAGGGATATTATATGCCTGAAGAATAAACCGGTTTACCATGTTAGTCGTACGAACTCGATATCAGGAAAGCCGCAGTGGTCGAGCAATAATCGACTAAAAGGAAGTAATCGAGCAGGATAACAGATCTGGTCGATGATCGACCTAGCGAAGGGGGGCCCAGTCAAATCGAGCACTCGGCGGGTGAAGAGCAATCGAGGGCGTGGCTTGAACGCGAGAAAGCGCGTGGACTTCGTCAAAGAATCCCAACGGAATATGGAGGAGAATAATCACCCTCTACTCAGAGGGGCACGTGGTGAGAATACATTGGTGCAGAGCAATAGTGGCGATAACCACCTCTGACATACGCACACTGTGTGTGTACGGACGGGCAGCGCTAGGAGGACAACTCATCAAATCCGGGCAGCTCCCAGGCAGGTATCTCACTCCTATATATATAAGAGTGAGCCTTTCTTGCGACTGATGATTTATCCATTTTTATACTTTGGAGAATTGAGTAAAATATACACTAACTTAAGCATCGGAGGCTCTTCACTGGAAAAACCCCCCGGTGTAAGAGTTCTTTGCAGGTACGCGGCGTCCTACCGGCGAGGAGGAGGAAGGCGAGCGGATTTCAAGCCAGTCGGAGTGTTTTGCGTTACCAAACTCCCTACACGGCCCTATAGCAAACCTCCTATGTACATACAACAACCTTCCGATCAGTCATCGGCAAGAAAGTAACCGGAAACCTTCTCACCCCGACTCGACACGGGCTAAGGATCCTTTCCAGGAGATAGTGGAGCTATTTTTCCTTCCCGAATAACACACGGATCAGGGCGTCCACCTCCCGACTAGCAACGGGCAGACGACCTCTCACTGCTTATGCATTCATCAAAGGCATTATCGATGGGACACCTAGACTAGGGTTCTCACACATACAACAGCTATCGAGAGGAACATGTACACAAAATAACGAGTGCGATAAATATAGATACAATGTAAAGGTACCCACCTGAAAGCAGCGATATATCACGAACACAAGGCTCGACAAGATGGGATTTGAGGTCAACACCTCGAAACACCTACACGAAGACAAGATAACCTCTCGATTACAACAAATCCAACGATCACACAAACTTAGTCGAACTTGTCGACTAAGTGGCTCGTGGGATATTCTCGTGGAGTTATGAAACATTCGACTCGACTCAAACCAAAATGGAAAAACATACAAAAAGCCATCTCACAATCTACTCAACCACTTAACTTGAAATTCACACCAATTACAAAGCATGCAAATAGAACATCATATATTAAAAATCATGCCAACATTCAACTGTTAACATATCTAACTAGTATTTTGAGAAATTTGACAAGTAAATCACATTCTCTAGTTGAACAGGCAAATGGATGAATTTTGTTTTGAAAATTGGACACACAATAGACCTCACTGCCTATATTAAATCCACCAAGTTTCAGCTATAGTACTTACACATGTAATTTTATAAAATTAAAACAATATTTCAGCAAAAACAAGCATGAATTTGAAAGTTGACCTAACAAACGATTTAAGTCCTGACAGTTTGACACGAACAATTTCAGTATGCGAGGTACAACATATAAAATTTTCAGCTAAAAACAACGAACATACAATTTATAATAATTATTGAAAGATACAGCAGGAAGACTATTTTCATTAAATACCTATCATAATGAATTCAATAAAATCTCGGATTTATATATCACATAATACAACATCAAAGGAGCACGTAAACCAAATTTCAACCATTTTCAGCAAGGGACCGGTCTTACATGATTTAAACAAGTTTCAGCAAAAACTTTCAAATAAACATTTACCCTAGAAAATCGATTCCAAAAGTTATGAAATTTATATACAATAACAACACATATCAGAGGAACAACATATTAAAATTTCAGAATTTTTGGGTAACAACACGATTTTTGATGATTTTAACAAAGTACAGCAGCATGATCGACTTCAAAAATTCAAAACGGCTTCAATACTCAATAAAATAGACCAAGGCCTTCACTATTAGTCCAAGGACTTCCAAAGTTCCATATTCCATAGGAATTCCACATCCAAAGTCGAGAATCAATGGTTTCTCCATTAAACCATTTGAATCTCCAATAATTTCATATATTATCAACATCAATAAAATCAAAACATATAGGATTCATCCCAAACCAACATAAACACATAAAATTAGAGAGTTGAAGCCATCAATACCGTTCATCCAAGGAAAATCACATGAAGTGAACGAGAAGGAGGCTGAAAGGGGCTTTCGCACGCGAACACGTGCTCGACGGCGTTGGTGATGGAAGACGATGGATTTGGGGGAATGCTTCAGTGGTTTATTTGCTGGTCTTGGGCGTGAGGAGGAGGAAAAGAATGAGAGGGATTTTTGAGGAAAGAATGGTGTATCATAAAGAGAGATTTAAGAGAGAGATGTATACCTTCCTTAAGTGAAGATTCCTTAGGCACAAAGATAGGCAAATTTTGACCGAGTAAGAGGGTGAGTGGCGTGAATTTTGGCTGGTTAACATGGTCCAAGATCCCTCTTTATCTCCTTTTCAAATTTGAATTTTAAAAATCCAAAACATCTCCAAAATTAGGGTAAACAAGGGGGCAGATTCGGTTCTTCGACTAGGGCCGGTTTTCATTCAATTGAAAGGGCCGAAGGCCACCATATAATGGCTGGAACGAGCCAGTTCGAGGTTTGGTTCGCGAAGGTTTGAAAATAAAATAAAACGGACTACAATTCGGCTTACGCAATTAAACCGAAAATTCAAATGGCGAACGATAAAATAAAATCGAGGGACTATTATAATTATATTATCCACATAATACTATAATTTTAAGTACATAATCAAGGCATATAAATAATAAAATAAAATGTCATTTATTAAAATAATTCGGAAAAATCCAATATCCGAACGAGTTAGATCCGATTTACGCGATTAAACCGAATTCGCCGAACGACGAACGTTTTACAATAAAACAATTGAGTACTTAAATATATAATTTGAGTAGACATTGCGACCAATACAATAATTATAATCTCATAAATAAACTTCGATAAATAGAATAACCCGAGAAATTCTATAAATCGAATGGGGCGCTACATCTACGATAAATAAATCCTATGACTATTTATAGCTAAACATTCTCGGTTACTGTTCATCTACTATTCATCATGTCATATATATCGTACACTAAATCGAAATGACAGGCATTAAATGAGACCTGACTAGCCCCAAATGATGATTACAGTCATTTAATATTGATTGACAGACCTTTAATGAGAACATTCCACCCTACGAGTCTTTGAGTCGTCGGTCTGTAGGATTGATGAGCGCGTACCATTGATCATCATTGGCTTGCAAGTGACACTATTTTATCACTTCTTGACTCTTGAGTGCGCTTTGGAACTCAAGTTATTGTGTACCTGATGTCGGACTTTCTTTTTGCCTTGCTCAATTTCTGTTGTCTCTGTATATCTCCAGGCTCGGACCACCCGCCGTTCGAGCGCGGACCTAGGCGTCGAGTTGAAGGGAGCCGAGTTGGAAGCTCTGCTCTCGAGAATTCTTTAAACTTTGTTTTATTCGAGGTATTAAACTTTGGTCTCTTACTTTCCAACTCAGATGTCAACACTTATTCTACACTAAACACTAACTTTTATATTAGTTCTCAATTTAAGACCATAAGAGCTCATTTGTTTCCTATGATGAGATTAGATTAAATTAATATAGGAAGGGTAGATTGTACTGTGTAGATAAAAGTAAACTCACATTTGTTACGAGTGATTGTTAATTCGGATAAGATAGTGTTGTACTCACCAAAATGTTTGTTTCTCTAGATAACTAATTAGATATAATTGTGTATTGTCAGCTTTGCCCTTATCACTTTCAATTATTATTTTTCCTCTTCCTTTATTTTTTCATTTTTTTAGCCCTCCTTTCTGATAAAGTTTTTTATCGTTGCCTTCCATTTTTTCCTTCTACAGACATCTGCACCGCTTTCTTTGCAACATGGCCTTCCAATCTCNGTTGCATTCAATTTCAAACTTTGTTTGCCAATTTTTTTTCCTCTCCCAATTTGTACCCATTAAAACCTTGCAGAGGTGATAAAAATCTTCACCCAAAATTTTTGGTCCGCATCTAGCTCGGAGTACCTGCACTGCACGGGGATCTTCGCCGGGAACCTTATCATGGCTGCAGAGCACCAGGTGATGGACCCCATCGTCGTCCACGGCATCACGCAATTCTCCAATCTTTTTGAGGAGGAGTTAGAGGTCACATATCTAGGGGTGAAGGGTGGCACCGGCACTGGGAGGCTGGAGAACGTGGCGGTGGAGATGGAGGTGCGAGATCTGTCGAAAATTTTCGAGTATGGCGATGGTTGCAAGCTTGCACTTGTAGAAATGAACTATATAGTGGTAAATTGAGGGGCAATAGAGTCATTTCTATATGAAACACTGTTCAGACGTGTTATAATCGCACCCCCTCAGCCCAGACACATTTCTCGGGGATATGCACGATAAAAGCACTGTGCATCGCGGGCCGTGTCATGTCATGCGGGCCAGAATCGTGAGTAACAAATACAAGATTAAGGGTATAGATATCTTGGCTTATCCTATCTAATCTCCCTTAACAAACGAGCTCTAAGTAATTTTGTATTGTGACATGATGGACCACCACCAAAATTAAATAAATATAAAATAAAGAAATAGTTGTTGCGAATCAACGCCAATGACCTCTTGGCCTAGTTGTAAGAGTGAGGCACCCTTGACATGAGCCCCCTGGAGCGCAATGGTGGAACAATTAATACTGAGGACTAGAAGCGGCAGTGTGGGAGGCTGAAACTCGGTAGGAACCAGCGGCTGGATAGGTGGGGCCAGCATGAAGTTGGGGGGGCCAGCGAGCGATCACTTCGGTGGGAACCAGCGGCTGGATAGGTGGGGCCAACTTGGAGCTGGGAGGGCCAACGAGCGATCACTTGGGGATCGACTCCTTGTGCGCGGTAGTTGAGGGTATTAAGTACCTGAGAACCATTGTGTGGCTACCGCGATTTAATTGGAGGCAGTGTCTGAGGGGCCGGAGCTGTTTCCTGGAGGACTAGTCAGTCGCAAGCCTAAAATTTCAG
>BKCP01013736.1:806790-834802 GCA_008636005.1 Striga asiatica | reverse complement strand
GGCAGAGCAGGGGCTCGTCGCCGGACTGGATGGAAACGTCGACCTGGCCGGAGCGTGGGCTCAACGGCGGGCGAAGTAACGACGTCAGCCCGACAGAGCAGGGGCTCGTCGCCGGACTGGATGAAACGTCGACCCGGCCGGAGCGAGGGCTCAACAGCGGGCGAAATAACAACTTTACGGCTTGAAGGTCTCGTGACTTTCCGAGACTGAGGTGTTAGAGGAACGGCCATGCCTATCCCGAAGGCTTGCAGTAGACCAACTTCCCCCAATCCTTTCCGTCTCGACTCGATTTTCACGAAATAAGATTCGGTATATATTTTTATTCACATGTGGTTATTGAAAATTATAATAATTATCGCTTATTAATTAATTGCATAGTACACATGCAGTACATATATATATTGTGCAGTACATATGTGTAGTACAGACATATGCATATTAATTGTATGTATATATTACGCATATATTATTTATTACTTCTTGTTATTATTAGTATCTATTATTATTATGCAGATACGTTGACATATCATATTCTACATAGATATACATAGCTTTAAGAAGATTAGAGAATTGGGTTTACCTTGGGTCGGTTTTAAGTGCGGGCCCAATTTTGCATGCCACTCAATATACACCCCACAGTCCCCGTTGAATAACACATCCATATGTTTCACGGGCACGATCTCAATTTTCTTTCCTTCGCCATCTGCAAAAATCTGTTCGGCTTTTGCGCGCCTCGACGTCCGGGTTTTAGGGTGGATTTCGCTTCCCGACGGCTACGGCATTTCGGCTTCTGGATCTGAAGATGGTCGCGGCTAGGTCGGCATCTAGATCCTAGGATGGCAGCGGCTCGACTTCTGAACTCGAGGACAGCAGCAGTGGGTTGGCGAGGTCGAGCTCGACATCGAAATCTGAGGGCGACGGCAGCGGTTCGGCGTCGATTGAGCAGGGTCAGCGGCTCGGCTTCTGAACTCGAGGACTGCAAAATTGGGTCTAGCAGTTTTTGGAGGTGCGTGATTGGTGATGAGAGTTGAGATCGGGCCCCAGCTGAGGTTTGGGGATGACGGGGTTGAGGTCAGATCTCGACTGATGTTTGAGGGTGACGAGGTCGTGTTAGCCGATTGTTGTGAGGTCGGCACCGGCGGTGCAACCGGCTAACGAGGTTAGCCCGGCGGTTGCGAGGTCGACCCGACGACTTTGTGTTGAGGTCGACCATCGATTGAGGTTGCGAGTTCGGCAGCCGGCGGTGTGGCAATGAGTTCGGCCGGCGGCTATCGTGCAAGCTCGGTGTCTGACGAGGTAGCGAGTTCGGCCGCCGGCAGTGTGGCAGTGAGTTCGGCCGCCGGCAGTGTGGCAGTGAGTTCGGCCGGCGGCTGTGGTGCGAGCTATGTTGCTGAAATCGGGCCCCAGTCGTGGATTGGCTGCCTGTCTGGACTTCGAGACTTTGGAGTCTGAATTCGGCGTTCGACGGTGAGGTCGGTCCCGTCAGTGGTGACTGCGGTCGAGCGTCGGGGTTTCCGACGAAGCGAGCTAGGTCGTACTCGACGGTCGTGAGATCGGGAAAAATTATTACGATATTGAGTGTCGGTGATCTGACGCTTGTGAAGTCGTGTTCGGCATTTGCGGGGTCAACCCCAGCGTCGAAATCGGCTTGGGAGGTTAGCCCGAATTGGTCCCGGGCTGAAGTTGGAGATGTCGAGGTTCTGGCAAAGCGTGGTCGGCGTCTGCGATTATGGGATCGGGACAGGTGAGGTCGGTGCCGGCTATCGATGACTTTGGAGTCGGCCTGCCTACTGTGTAGTGTTGTGGATGTCGTTGGCCGAGGTTAGACCGAACCTCGGCATTTGGTGCGAGTTCGGCCGTCGGCTGGTGACTGTTCAGCTCGGATGCGCGACGACGGTCTTCGGTCGATCTTGATGATGAAGGTGCCGACCCAAGCTGTGAAGTTGGTCTTCGAGATGACTGTGTTCAGCCCGGATTTCGGCGTCAAGTTGGCCGGCTGTGGTGAGGAATCGAGTACGGCATCTGCGTTGTGTCGGGCCAAACTCCACGGTGGCCGTAATTCTGAATTGTCTTTTCTTTTCTTTTTCTTTTTTTTTTCTTTTTTTATATTATATATATCAATATCTGACATGATTTGATGTGAACAGTGCCATAATAATGTGGTTGAATGGTATCCAAGAAAATGTGCAACTTGTTCCAATTTTTTATTCAACACAAAGAATAAAAAAAAAAAATGAAAAAACGAATAAAAAAGTCTGCATTGCGTGAACTCTCAGCAGAGTTGCATAAGAAATCAAGCAGATTTCAATTTGTTCTATCAAAGATAAACCAACGAGGGAAAACAAAATGAAAGATTTTGTGTAGGTTTTTCTTGTTCTGGACTCACCGAGAATATATGACACAAGGTGGAAGAAAGATCGATTCTTGAGGCGATTTCTTTCTCTATTTTTTTTTATTTGTTTTGGAAATACTTCAGGAAGGATATATATTTACATCATGTACTGGTATATGCACGAGACAGGAAAATAAGTGTAGAGAATTATAATAAACAATGAATATTAAGAACAAACTTGGAGGGGATGATTTTCCGGTGAATATGCGGTCGTTTTCCGGCGAAAATTGACTCCGAGTAAATTACAGAGCCCTTCTTCTAGCGCCAAACTGTTGATGTCGAAAATCGGACGTTCAACCGTCAAATATAAGTCGAATATATGTATGAAAATGAAGAACAAAATCAATGAGAATGGAATTTTATTTCATTTTAGAGAGAAGATTTCCTTCTCTCTTTGTTGGTGGGGGAGAAAAATAAATGAGGAGAAGTCATCCAACCACAACTTCTCTCTCCTCATTTGTACATATATATACCCCCTCTTTTTTGAGTTGTTGGGTATAATGAAGAAAATGAATGGCCTCTCCGCTTTTGCTAAGGCCATTTATATTTATATGGTCATTTTTTTACAAGTGGGGGAATAAATAAATAAAAATGGTACATCATTATTTAATGTGAGATATTCATCGTGGGGCCCGCTTATGACTTCTGACGGCTTCGATTGGCGTCTATCTGAGGCAGCTTCTGATTTGATCGGCATCGGAAACCTGTTTGTATATTTATTTATTTCGTATTTTCGGCTCCTCGGTTATTGGGCCGTCCTTTATTATTTTATTTATTATTTAATTAATCGGGGCCAAATTGGGTATCAACATCTCTTAAATGGTAAATTATATTAATTTGAAGAATAATTTATATCTTTTATATATAACGAAATAAAGCTTAAGAAAAAATTATATTGGCAAAAATTAAATTATCAACTTGATTTCGTCTGATTAATTAGAAAAAAAAATTCTACCTAACCTGTTACGATTTTCTATAAATATTTTTTTATAAAAACTCAATATTTGTGAAAAAAAATTAATATTATGGTTAGAACTAAAATATGTTGTAATATTTATCTTGACCAAAATATTATCAGTACGAATCACGAAAAATCAATCTTGTATTTTATTATAATGAATATGAATGAAATATTGCAGATATTAAACAATATTTTTGATCATATCTGATTTGATCTTATTTGAAAACGTGTATATGGAAGTAATTAATGTATATATTTAAAAGACTTCCAAAAAAGGTATGCATTAAATGCTTCCAAAATTTTTTACTACTATTTTTAGTAAATGGTTATTCTTATTATATAGATATATAGATATAGATGTTTGTTACTTTTAGTTTTTTAGGAAATTGTCGTTTTTCGTTTTGTTGCACTTCTATTTCTATAATCACGCTTCTCTCTCTTTTGGCCATCCAGAACGTGCGTGTATAAAAGACGCGTGGTCGTCATCCTCTTTTGATTTTTTATGAACAATTTGCAAAGCATGAATATAAATAAACTGAAGACATGGAGCTAGGATTTTAAAATACTTGGGGCTAATAAAATTGCGACCTCCGATTCATTTTAGATTCAAACTCGGCGATTATAGTAGTATTAGTAATTTTTCCCACCAATTATCTTTCAATGTAAATAATCAATAAGGGGGTGATTGTTTATGAATCAAACTAGTTTTTATTTGGTTTGTCTTGTAACTATAATTAATTTTGAAAAAAGATGGTATGGTTAGTTGTTAGTAGATGTATTAAAATAATATTTAAATAAAATAATTAAAGTTGATTTGATGTAAAGTAGGAAAAAAATGATTGGAAGTGATGGTTAGTTAAAATTATTTGAGTAGATGAATATTGAATTAAAATTGATGTGCAGTGTAAGAATGATTGGTTGATATTATTTAATTATATTTATAATATTGGAGATAGTGGAGTTGGATTAAATGTGAGTTAAATTTGAGTTTTGAGTGATTTTTTTTTGTAGTTGGGTTGATAAACAATCACCCCCTAATGAATCCGCCAAAAACTCGTCTTCCATCTTGTTACGAAAAACAGTATTAACAAGTTTCATAGACGCAAATCGCTCTGTAGTTGGCGTAGACACGGGGAGAGTCAAAACTAGACAAATTAATCTATAAACTAAATTAAATAAATTAATATACTAGAATTTAATTAACATAAATGACTTGAGACAATTTCAATTGTACCTGTCATTCAAGTTGTAGATTTGATTTCTTTGTCTCACCCCACTCCCCTAACTAATTAAATAATATTAATGGACCACCAACATTATATTATTGTACTCCCTTTTTCTAGCCCAAATTACATTTGAGACTCCAGTAATAATTACTCGATTTATCTCTCCACGTTTAAGATATAATGTCCATTAATTAATTCGATTACTGACAATCAAGAATTAATTAATTTATTATTATTACACCGAAGGTAGCGCTCGTTCATCACATTCTTACTATTCCGGAATTTAATCCAGCTGCAGGGTTTAGCATAATAATCCTTCATGAACTCACTCCGGAGACATCATCAAACTAACGCACATAGTGACCGGAAATATCCTAACAACACATACTATATATAGCAATATTACCCAAAACAGTAGGAATATTGATCCAGTGAACTGAACCTCACCCAAGTGAATCAAAATAATATGTACTATATATACATGTCTGTTTAATATCTTACGGGTTAAGAGAACGCAGTAATTAACCGAGGCCTAGTTCATTTACGACAATCAGTATTGTTGACGGGCGTTTCCGATCAACGGTTAAAGAGATAACTAATGAAAAGGTAATGAGGAAAAAGACAAAGGAATACGACTTAATTATGATTTTATTAACAGATCAGGAGGTCGGCCTCTCGTACGAGGTCGGTACTTGCGATATACTTACGAATTCTTATACAAATTCCTTACAAGTCTAGAGAGAGAGAATGTAGAGAGAGAGTCTGAAAGTTGGAGATTCAACAACCCCGAAATAAATGAAGTGGGCTGCTATTTATAGTGCCTTTAAATGTGGCACTGTTCGGACACTGTTCATGGGTCTTATCGCACAGTGTTCTTGCAGAGTATTATGGCGCCTCCCTGACTGAATTTAATGTGATTTGAAGTTTTCCTCATCATTGCCTGGCAGACATTTAATGTGCACATGGGGGTCATTTAATGCTGGCAGGCTTTATGTCTTGGCTAGTGGATATAGACCTGCAGACTATGGTGCCCTGTCCAATCGTCAATGATTGCTTTCCAAACGGCGTTTATTATATTGTTATCTGGCTCGGCATCTGTCTCTGGGGGAACCGTTCTGGAACCTCAGGCCGGCTCTCGACCCCGTTTTGTTCTTCCAGCCCTGGGGAACCTATCTTCAGCCTGTCGCCCACCAGGTCGGCTCCGGTATTGGGATGTCGCAAACGCCAGGCTCGTGGATGAGCCCTTGGGGATGCCAGGATCAAACAAATCTAGGATTCAGATCGGCACATGCGAGCTGGTGGGTGAGCTGGTTCGGGTTTCCAAGCCTGCTCGACTTTTGGGAGTTACCGTGTGTCCGGTCTCCTTTTGAGCGAACTCAGATGTCAACATACAGGCCCCCGAGCTCGGAAGGGGTGCCTTCGGTATCCCCTGTGAGGTCGTCGTTTCATAGTTCGTCCAAGTTCATAGGTTCTGGTCTCAGTCCGACAGTACGCGAGTTCGGCACGCGCACCTAACTTTAATGAGGATTTTCCTTCTGTCGTTGTGCGCGTCCTCCTCAGATCTCAAGCGATGGGCCATTTAATGCGACTTGCCCGTTACGCATTTTGTCGGTCATGAAAAGTCACGCATTTTCAGAGCCTTTCCACGTGGCATCTGCTGATTTGTCTGCGTCAGACGGCGTGTCGCTTCGGAGGTTGACGGTCATTGTGGGCGCATGACACCCACGCTGCCTTTCCAGAGCCGTTGGATCGCATTTATCCCAACCGTTAGATCGGGCTTTTATTTTTTAATTTCAAACGCTGCGCCACATGTCAAGCGAGGATTGGTGGTCGGCCTATATATATATTCCCCGTCGTTCTCCTCGAGGAGTTTTCTACTTCTGCACTTTTTGAGCGACTGAATCTCCGAGCGACCGAATTCCCGAACAGAAATTCAAGGCGATTTTTCTGAGATTCTCTGAACTTCTTCGACAACTTTCGCACCGGTAATTCCATCTTTCTCAGAACCTTTTCTTCTTATTTTCGATAATGTCGAGTTCTTCTGGTAACGCGACAAATCTCCTCGCCGGAGATGGCGGTTTCACGGCGGAGGAGACCGGGGAGTTGGTGGTTTATACCCCCCCGGCGACAGAGGCGACTCAGCCGCTCAGAGTCACGCCGATTTCGGCCGTCCGCATGACACCGGCGGTGGCAGCGGCGGGCCCGCGCCGAGAGGATCACCCGGACTTCCCTACAGTTGAGATTATTGACCTCGGCTCCAATTGGTCCGATGGCGACGAGGTCGAGAAAGAGGCCGGCGTCGCTTCCCCCGAGGACTCCGATGTCGATGCCGGACTGGTCGATGAGATGCTTCAGAGCGACACCCACGGGCGAGAGCGGGTTCCCATGGGTCGTGAGGACGCCGAGATCGATGCCGCGGTCGAGGCCGCGACTATGGCTCCCTCTGGGTACTGATGCCGCCCTCCGCGGGTGTGGCCATCCACCACTTCGGCAACCGCCTGGACAACCCCGTCGGTGTTGAAGGACCTTGACCTGGCCAAACTGAGGGGAAAGGCTTGCTTCGGTGCCGGGGTGAAGGTTTTCGCCCCTTACGCGGGTGAGCGCATCCATTGTCCCCCGCCGGGCTGCATCGGCGTCTATCGAGCGAGCATCTTGCTCGGCCTCAGGTTTCCGTTGTCGGGGGCTTTGAACGATATCCTCAGCGACCTCGGCATTGGTATCAGTCAGCTCGTGCCAACAGTCTTCGCTCGGCTGGTTAGCATCACAGTCTTGTTCCGTCAGCAAGGGTGGGCCGACCCGACTAGTGACGATGTGGGAGCCCTATTCGTCTTCAAAAAACCCGGGGAGACCGGCAACTATTACAATTCGGTCACCTCGGGCGTGGACAAATCCCTAATTCATAGAGTCCCGAGTCCCTACACGGTTACATGCCGCAGTGGTTATGGGTTGGCGGCGAGTGGAGGACGCCCAACACAGCTCGGCACCCGTCCACTGAATTCATCTCCGGCCCTTGTGAGTTGCTTATTTTATTCGCTTTCGCTCTTCTGATTAATTTTCTTTCCGTGCTAACAGGTCGGTGTTTGCATTTCAGTCCACAATCCTTGCGTTGAACCGAGTGACGAGCTGGTTGCGAAGGTTGAAACCTTGCTGAGTCTCGCCGAAGGGAAGCGATATTACAAGGACCTCGTCGCGGAGGCAAGTTTGGTCTAGCACGGTCTTTGTCCCGAATACTACAGCAAATCCTTCGATCCCGGTATTTCTCTTTTCCTTGTGGCCTTTTTACGTGTGCACATACATATATGTTATCATACTTGTCCTCACCCTGTCTTCTGCTTTCCTTGGACAGTATATTACCCCCTCCTTCGCGAGTGCGGGTTCAATTCGGTTAAGGAGGCAAACAAGCACGCGCGCACCCACCCCAACTCACTAAAAGGGAGGAAGATGGCGAGCCGCATGGATTTTCTGACGAGGCAAGGCAAGAAGAAGACCACGGGATCCAGCTCGGCGGGGACCTCGGCACCTGCTTCACCGAAGCCGTCTAATGAGACCGTTCCCCCTCGGGAGGCCTGGGTCCCCTCAGGCTCGGTGGCGGTTCCCACAGGCCCCGTGGGCGGAGGCCGAAATGGCGGTCGCGACGGCCGGGCTTGTGCTCGTGAGGTCGGCGCCAGCCGCGGCCGGGACACCGCTGGTCAGGGTGTTCCCCTACGACAGAGGAAGCGTCGGCTCCTCGCGGAAGAGCCGGAGGACATCGAGGAGGGGGACGCCGAGATGTAGAATGGGGCACCGCCGCCTCCGAAGAAAAACAGGACGGCCGAGGCTGAAAAGACCGCCCTGGCGGGCGAGTCGTCGGCTTTCGTGCATCAGGCCGGGTCTTCCACCTACGTTCTGGTGAACTCGAGCTGCAAGGCCAGCCTCTCCAAGCGCCTCGAGTTGTTCCCCGACCAATGGTTCATAGACTCAAGGTCGGCGGTCCCGCTCGACTTGCCAAACCCTTACCATCTGTCGGGGGAGGTGATGTCCGCGGCGCGCGCCGTGATGACGTCCTGGACTCCGGTGGCAGAGACGGCGGTGGCCATGCTCTCCCCGACGCAGCTCATCCAACACTCGATGGCGACCATGGGCCGGGCTATGGTCGAGCTGGTGCACGCTGCCGGGGCGATGCAGAGAGAGGTTGCTGCCCGCGACAAGGCCAAGAAGGATCTCGCCACCTCCAAGGGCCGGATCAATGAGCTGAAGGACGAGACCAAGAGGATCTCGATGTTGGAGAACGAGCTCGTCCTTCAGCGAGGGGCTGCCACCGTGGTAGAGAAGGCGGCCGCCACGGCCGTTGAGGATTTGGTCCGCGAGAGGGCGGCGTGGGCCGAGAAGATGGACGAACTGGAGATGAAGCGGGCTGCCGAGCTGTCGGAGAGTGAGAAGCGCCGAGCTGATGAGGTGGTCTGTTTAGAAAAAAAACACAAAGCCGACCTGGCCCACCTCGCCGAACAGCACGCCGCCGAAGTCGTCGCGCTCAAAAAGAAGCACGAGGAGCAAGTCTCCGAGCTGGCAGACTACGGCAAGAGGTTGACCTCCCAGGTCTGCCTCTTGAAAGAGGCCGCGAAGCAGATAGACGGCGAGCCTATTGTTCTCCCTCCGCCGGCGACCTTCGCCGAGGTCCAAGCTCAATACTTCGAGGAGATGAAGGAGAGCATGGACATCTCGGCGGCGTTCAACCTCTACTGGTTGTTCTAGCAGCTTGACGCCGGGGTGCTCTCTTTTGAAGACTTCCGGTCCATACTCTCCTAGAAGGCATGCCGATACGACCTGGATTTTGAGGGCCAGATCTGCGAGGTCGACGCTGATGAGGCTGCGGTGGTCCGGAAGCTCCGAGGTTGGTCCGACGACGTCATCGTCGACTTCAAGAAGTTTGGCGCTATCCCTTCCTCGGAGACGTGGTGGTTGGTCCCCGGGGAGCTTCTTCCGGGCTATGAGTCGTTCGTGCCCGAGGCCGACCCGGGCCCCGTGTTCCAGCCGAGACGCGGTGCCGTGCTGACGGTGGTCGCCAAGATAGAGGAGGCTGCGGCGGCGGCAAAGGCGGCGGCGGATGCCGAGGCGGGGGTCGGCACCTCGGGGACCAAAGAAGTTGAGGCCGAGGAGGTAGACGCCGAGATGATTCTCGAGGGCCCTGACCTTGTTTCCTGAATGCCGGCCTGTGTGCCGTGGTATTTGTCGGCCTGCGTGCCGTGGTCTTTTGGAAAACAATTTGTTTATGTAAAAAGTATTTTAATCTATGTTTTGAATGGATGGAATGTGTGCTTTTGCTTATTTTTGCGAGTCTTTTTCGTGCTTTTTGTTTATGTATGTGTGTTTGCAATTTTTTATCGTTCCAAGTATGGCTTGAGTGCCGAGTTGAGCACTCAGCATTCGGGTCCGGCTCTTTTTAATTACCTGACCGAGCCTTGGGATCGGGCTCGGCACTTGGTATTTACTTGACGCATTACCTGTCCGATTCATCCGTTGAATCGGGCGGCGGTCTGGCCTCGTCGAGCCTCATGCTTGAACTCGTTATTCATTCCTTACATTGGCGACTGTGGCCTTACCGGGCTACTTTGCCGAGCCCGGCTCGCGCCGACTGGACCATCGTACTGACCCAACCTGCACATAATTATGTGGCAGCTTACCAGACCGGTCTTGCCTTCGGACTCGGTGGTACTATTGGTCTGACTTGGCTTCCTAGTTGAGCCCAGTTAGTGCCGACTAGGTCATCGTATTGATCCTAGCCAACACTTCGTTCCTTACGTTAATTACGCCGCTTCGACTCGATCTATGCTTACCAAATATACTTACCAAAAATAAATGCGAACAAGTAAAAACTACATACTTTTATAGAGTTTGACAAATTTCTTACAAAATATCATTACAAAAGATCGCCCTAAGCCTACTGATTGAACTTTTTCAAAAATGTCGAATTCGATGAGTATTGGTGGGGGGTGCCGTCCAGGTGTTCGAGACGGTAGGCCCCATGGGGAAAAACCTCGTTGATCCTGTAGGGTCCTTCCCACTTCGGCTTGAGTGGTCCGGGATCGGGCCCCATGACCCTTTTTAATACCAAGTCGCCGACCTGGTAAGAGCAAGACTTAACTTGGGAATTGATGTACCTCTCACTTCGCCTCTTGTACGCCGCGTTCCTGAGCTCGGCTTGCGACCGGTGCTCATCTATCAGGTTGAGGTTTGCTCTCAGCGACTCGGAGTTGGATTCTTCTTCGAAGTGGGTCACCCGGAAAGTAGGGACGCCGAGCTTGACAGGTATCATTGCTTCGGTCCCATACGCCAGGGAGAATGGCGTTTCTCCGGTGGATGACCTAGCCGTGGTACGCTATGACCAGAGCACGCTTGGGAGTTCCTCTAGCCAGGCCCCTTTTGTGGCTTCAAGTCGGACCTTGAGTCCTTGTTTGATTATTTTGTTCACAGCCTCGACTTGGCCGTTGGATTGGGGATGGTAGAGTGTCTAGAAGAAGTGTTTGATGCCATGCTCTTCGCAAAATGCCTCCAGCTTCTTCCCCTCGAACTGTCTTCCGTTGTCAGTGATTATCGAGTTCGGCACCCCGAAGCGGCATATGCTGGATTTCCAAAGGAAGTCGATCATTTTCTGCTCGGTAATGATAGCAAGGGGCTCGGCTTCTGCCTATTTGTGAAGTAATCCACTGCGACAACAGCGTACTTCACTCGGCCCTTTCCGGTGGGTAAAGGGCCGATCAGGTCGATGCCCCATTTCGCGAACGGCCACGGGCTGAATACCGACATCAGGGGCTGGGACGGTTGGATGATGTTCGGCGCGAAGGTCTGGCATTTTGCGCACCTTCGGTCCATGTCCAGGGCGTCCTTTTTCAGGCTAGGCCAATAGTACCCTTGCCTGAGGACTTTGCGGGCGAGGGCGTATCCGCCGGAGTGGTTTCCGCATACACCCTCGTGAACCTCCTTGAGAATGTACTCAGCATCCTTCTTGTCTATGCATTTGAGCAAAGGCGCCGAGTATCCCCTCTTGAATAGTTCTCCGGCCACGATCGTAAATCGAGCTGCCCGAGTATGGAGCTGTCTGGCCTCCTTTGGGTCAGACGGCAACGCACCGGTCTCGAGATACGACCGGATCGAGACCATCCAGCTCGGTTCCTCGTCTGCGGAGGCCTGGCCGGCACTCAGGACAGGAACGCCGGGCATCGAGGGTTGTTCTTGTGACAGACTTGGACATATTCGACACTTTCCATACCGGCACTTGAGGCGAGGCGGGCCAAGGTGTCGGCCTGCACGTTCTCTGTCCGGGGAATGTGTTCTATCCTGGTCCAGAGCTTGGCAACCTTTTCTTCACCATTCCCAAGTATGGGACCAGCCTTGGTTCTTTGACCTCGAAATCCTCGGAGACTTGCTTGACCATTAGCATTGAGTCGGAGTATATGATGAGGTCGGTTAAGCTCATGGCTTCGGCCAGGGCGAGCCCGGAAAGCAATGACTCGTATTCGGCCTCGTTGTTTGTCGCCGGGAAGAGTTACTGGATTGAATGGCAAAAGAGTTTCTTTTGGGGATCCATGAGGGCGACCCCCCCAACTGCTCGTCCGGCAGTGAAGGACTAATTGACGTACATCACCCAAGGCTCCTCACCGTTCGCCTCTTCGATTCCCGGCGTGAATTCGGCTATGAAGTCCGATAATACCTTCCCCTTCATTGTTGTTCGGGGTCGGTAATGGACGTCGTATTGTCCTAGTTCCACCGCCCATTTTACCAACCGACTTGAGGTGTCAGGTCGATGCAAGATTTTTCTGAGCGGGTAGGCTGTGAGGACAGTGACCGAGTATTCCAGGAAGTACGGCCTCAACTTCCGAGCTGCGGTTACTAGCGCGAACGCCAGCTTCTCCATGGGCGGATACCGCAGCTCGGCATCGTGAAGCGCCATGCTCACGTAGTAGATCGGGAATTGGCTCGAATCCTCCTCCCGGATCAGGGCGGCACTTACGGCCACGTCGAAAATTCCCAGGTACAAATAAAGCATCTCACCTGGGCGGGGTTTCTACATTGTTGGAGCCTGCTGAGGGTCTCCTTGATTGTTTCTAACGCTTTTTAGCAGTCCAGCGTCCACTCGAACTTGTGGTTTTTGTTGATGGCGTCGAAGAAAGGTTTGCAACGGTCGGTGGACTTTGAGATGAACCTGCTCAGGGCGGGGAGTTTGCCGGTCAGACTCTGAACCCCCTTGACCGACGTCGGCGGTCGGAGGTCTTGCACTGCTTTGATCTTCTCGGGGTTTGCATCGATGCCGCGCTGGCTGACTATGTATCCCAAGAATTTTCCCGAACCAACGCCAAAAGTGCATTTTTTCGAGTTTAACTTCATCGAATAATCACGCAAAATAGAGAACATTTTATTGAGATCGTTTACATGGTTGGTTGCATACACGGACTTAACTAACATGTCATCTACATACACCTCCATACACACACCTATCAGACTAGCAAACATTTTATTCACTAAGCGTTGATAGGTGGCCCCGGCATTCTTCAGGCCGAACGGCATCATCGTGTAGCAGTATAGCCCGCGCGCCGAGTAGAAGGAGATATGTTCTTCATCGTCCGGATGCATGGGGATCTGGTTGTAGCCAGAGTATGCATCCATGAAACTCATCAGCTCGTGCCCCGAGGTGGCGTCGACCATGTAGTCGATGTGTGGGAGAGGATAGCTGTCTTTGGGGCATGCCTTGTTCAGATCAAAGAAATCTATACACAGGCGCCACGCTCCGCTGCTCTTCTTCACAAGTACCGGGTTGGCTACCCAGGTCGGGTACCGAACTTCGCGGATGTATTCGTTATCTTTGAGCTTGACCACATCTTCTTCCAAGGCTTGTTGTCGGTCTAGGCCGAGCTTCCTTCGTTTTTGCACGACCGGCTTGACCGTGGGGTCGACACGCAGCCGATGGCAGGCGACCTGCGGGTCGATGCCGACCATGTCTTCGTGGGTCACGCAAAGACGTCTGCATTTTCCCGAAGGAACTTGGTCAGCTCGGCTTTGAGCGGCCCCGACAATTTGCTCCCGATCCGGAGTTGCTTCTGACAAGTCTCCTCGTCAATGAAGATGATTTCAACTTCGTCCATAGGTTCGGCCCTTTTTATCCCCCCCGTTTCTCCTCATATTGGGTTCGGGGGTCGAGTTCATCCTCTTCTGTGACCGGCTCTTTGTCGGTCCTTCTTCCCCTGTCCAGGCTCAGGTTGGCCCCGGGCTCTTCCTCGGTTTGTCTGGCGTCGACCCTAACCGAGGGAAGCAGATCTATCTGGTTTCCCAGCATGCGGTCGTCCCTCCGATTGGGACCATCCGGCCCAGCATCTGGGTTGAACGTCCCCGTCTCTAGTCCTGTGCCGGCTGGGGCGACACTCATGGCGGTCAGAGGGTGTGAACCTGTCTGGATTCCCAGCATGCGGTTGCCCCTAGGACCATCGCGTACCGGCTCGACATCTGTTGCCTCGGCGAGAGGATCCGCCGCATTTATCTCGGCGTGCGGGATGGTCAGGACGCACTCCCGCGCCTCTCTTTGGTCCCCGCGGTGAGTACCCTCTCCATCCAAGGTCGGAAACTTTAGGGAGTAGTGGAATATGGAGACGGCGGCTTTCAGCTTGTACAGGGCCGTCCTGCCCAGGATGGCGTTATACTCGCTTGGGCAGTCCACGATTTTGAGGTTTCCAGAATCGTCTTTGTGGGCTGCCCCCTCTCCCCAAACCGGATCGGCAGCGTGACTTGGCCGACGGGGGCAGTCGTTTGCCCGTTAAAGCCTTGGATCTGCTCGCGGCAGGGCTACACCTCTTTCGCGTTGATCCCCATCTTTTTAAAAGTATCATAGTAGAGTATGCTCGCGTAGGCCCCGGTGTCGACCATGATGCGATGGATCTTTATCGCCATGATCGGCGCTGTGATCACCAGGGTGTCGGAGTGGGGTGGTCGAACAGAAAGGCATCCTCATCAGTAAAGGAGATTCTGTTTAGGGTCGGCTCCGACGCCGGCCTGGTGTCGGTGTGCATCACCCTCTGCCCGGCGTAATAGACTTGCCGGGCGTAGGCCTTGGTCTGCCTCCTGGAAAGGAGGGATTCACCCCGGCTAGTGTTGACGCGCCGGGTTAGATAATCGGTCTGGAAGGTTCCGACGGGCGAGGACCGTTCTCTTCCTGCCCCTGGAGGTGCCGACTTCGTTCTGGTCGGCAGAGCAGAAGGTCATAATCTCGTGGGGGCCGCCCTGTTGGGGTTTCTTCCTCTTAGGGTTCACGTCGGCGTCGTCATCACTGTCGACGCCTTCCTTAAAGCGTCCACCCTTCTTTCTTTTCTCCCCGGAGTGGGTGAATCTTTTCACCTGCGGGTCGTCGATCAACTTGAGCAGTGCTGAGATCAGATTTCGACACTGGTCGGTATTGTGCCCGTGTGCCTTGTGGTAGATGCAGTAGCGGGTTTTGTCCACCTTGTCCTTGTCAGTGAACATCGGCTTCGGGTCCGGCAGCAGCCCCTTCGCCTTAATCTCCTCATAAATCGTGGCGGCTCCCACCGAGAACACACTCTGATAGCTTTGTTTCAGCTCTTCAGCTCTTTGTCTCAGCTGAGCTCGGATTTCAGCGAATGATTTGCTCAGCTTTCCAGGTTTCTCCTCCTTCGCCTTTGCCGGCGCCGGCGTGGTGTCGAACGTCGGGATCGACGAGGACTTCTCTGCCATTATATAGTTTTGAGCTCGGGAAAGAAACTCCTGGTAAGTAGTCGGCTTTTTCTGACACAGGGACCATGTAAACAGCGTTTTTTGTCTCAGGCCGCCCTGAGCGGTGATCAGCAGGGCGTCAGGGTGGCACCGCTCCATGTTTTGGACTCGGTCGTTGAACCGAGCGATGTAGTCCTTCAAGCTCTCATTCTCGCCTTGAACAATGTTGACGATGGACTCCTTGGGGGCGAGGTTGACCTGCGATCCGATGAAGTGTGACCGGAACGCCGATTTGAGCTATCCCCAGGTGGAGATGGAATGGGGGTAGAGAGAGTGATACCACCTCTGCGCCTTCGGCCCCAGTGTCAAGGAGAACATGCGGCAGCGTAAGGCGTCAGAGGCGTCGTGCAGGTCCATCCAAGATGTATACAGGCCGATGTGGGAATCTGGATCCAAACTCCTGTCGTAGAGGCCGAGCTGCGGCACCTTTATCTTCTTTGGGACGCCTTCCCGTAAGATGTCGGGGGAGAGAGGTGATGCGTCATCCGCAACTCGAGGGATCGGCCGTGCGTAAGATTGCGGATAGGGAGGGAGCGACAACTCACTCCTTGATGGGTCTCGGCCCTCCAGTTCGACGATTATGCGGTTTAGGGCCGCGACCTCGTCAGTATCGCGCCCTATGGTTTTGCCTCGCTCAATGACCTCCCGGAGGTCGCGGTTGGTCTGGCTCTTGTCGCCCAGGAGCTGGTGAATAGGACGGCGGACGATTTGGAGGCTTTGCTCCAGACGACTTTCACCCGTACGTTCGGTGGGTGCCGGTCTGGAGCTTTTGTCGCGGCGGTTTCGGGCCTCAAGGTTGGGTGATTGTGCTGTGGTTTTGGATTTGGCCGGATTCGGCCTCTGTCCCCCGGCTCCCTTTTCAGGGGTATGAAGCAGGGTGTTGTCGGGGTTTTCCGTGGGTGCCACGGTGTTTCCCCCGGCCGCCTGGCTGGCGAGCGCCCTTGCGAAGACCCCCTCTAGAGCTTTGAGGACGTCGGGGTGCTGCATGGCCTCAGCGAAGGTCGGGACTGGAGGGGCAGGGATTACGGCCCCTAACTGAGCGCGGCGAGAGGTCTCTCCACCGTTGCGTCGGCGAGACTGGGCGCCGGACTTCTGGGTTGACTCATTGTGGCCGGATGAAGGCATTTTGAGTACTTTTCGGAGATGAAAAGTAGGAAAAAGACGAGCGTGACGTGGAGTCTCACAAGATCGAAAAATTGACACCAAATAACTTATGGTGCCCCCCTTCTAGAGCCAAACTATTGACGGGCGTTTCCGATCAACGGTTAAAAAAGATAAATAATGGAAAGGTAATGAGGAAAAAGACAAAGAAATACGACTTAATTATGATTTTATTAACTGATCACGAGGTCGGCCTCTCGTACGAGGTCGGTACTTGCGATATACTTACGAATTCTTATACAAATTCCTTACAAGTCTAGAGAGAGAGAATGTAGAGACAGAGTCTGAAAGTTGGAGATTCAACAATCCCGAAATAAATGAAGTGGGCTGCTATTTATAGTGCCTTTAAATGTGGCACTGTTCGGACACTGTTCATGGGTGTTATTGCACAGTGTTCTTGCAGAGTATTCTGGCGCCTCCCTGACTGAATTTAATGCGATTTGAGGTTTTCCTCATCATTGCCTGGCAGGCATTTAATGCGCACATGGGGGTCATTTAATGCTGGCAGGCTTTATGTCTTGGCTAGTGGATATATACCTGCAGACTATGGTGCCCTGTCCAATCGTCAATGATTGCTTTCCAAATGGCGTTTATTATATTGTTATCCGGCTCGGTATCTGTCTCTGGGGGAACCGTTCTAGAACCTCAGGCCGGCTCCCGACCCCGTTTTGTTCTTCCAGCCCCAGGGAACCTATCTTCAGCCTGTCGCCCACCAGGTCAGCTCCGGTATTGGGATGTCGCAAACGCCGGGCTCGTGGATGAGCCCGCGGGGATGCCAGGATCAAACAAATCTAGGATTCAGATCGGCACATGCGAGCTGGTGGGTGAGCCGGTTCGGGTTTCCGAGCCTGCTCGGCTTTTGGGAGTTACCGTGTGTCCGGTCTCCTTTTGAGGCGAACTCGGATGTCAACAAGTATAAAATGAACTTCTCCTCTCTGGGATCCTGTTCAATACATAAATGTACTAGTGCAACTAATCAGTCAAGACAAACTGTACAGTTGACACTACAACCGTTCGGATGGGGTGTTCATGTCCATCTAGGTTTTGAACGACTATTCTTGTTCGCAAGTAACTGATAGAATGATCTTCGGTTTGCCCGATGACGACCCACTCCATCTAAGTGCAGAACAACAGAACGTAGAACTTGTTTAATCTAACATGATTCTCATTCATAAAGGGCAAAAGTGTAATAACATGCAAAATCAAGCTTTCAGTATATAACACTAACAATCTCTCGCTTATACTTAAAGCTTTCGCTTTTATAGTATAGTCCTATCAATCTGTTATTCTAAAAGGCTTATGTCGATCCTATCACCATGCACCTGACTCCCATTCCTTCCACGTGTTTGATGAAGATCTTCCCCGGCAAACCCTTCGTGAAAAGATCAGATAGGTTGTCTTCCGATGCAATCTTGGCAACATCAACGTCTCCTCTACCAACGATATCTCGAATAAGATGGTATTTGCGCTCTATGTGTTTGCTTGTTTTATGGGCTCGAGGTTCCTTTGAGTTTGCTATTGCTCCACTGTTATCACAGTACACGGTGATACTTCGTGGCAAACTCGGAATCACCTCTAAGTCCACTAAGAAGTTTTTGAGCCAAACTGCCTCTTTCGCTGCCTCTGAGGCTGCTATGTACTGGGCTTCCATGGTGGAGTCTGCCACACATTTCTGCTTAACACTCATCCATAAAATAGCTCCACTTCCCAAGGTAAACACATAACTTGAAGTTGACTTACTTTCATCCCCTTCTGACTGGAAATCGGAATATGTGTAACCCAGAGGTAACAAGTTGTCTGCACGGTAAACTAACATGTATTCCTTAGTTCTTCTCAGGTACTTGAGTATATTTTTCACCGCAAACCAATGTTCCCGTCCCAGATTACTTTGATATCTAGCGACCATGCCAACGACGTAGCTAATATTCGGCCTAGTGCACAGCATTGCATACATAAGACTTCCTGCTGCTGAAGCATAAGGAACTGTCTTCATGTCCTCTATCTCTTGAGGCATCTTAGGAAACATCTCCTTGGACAGAGGTATTCTATGTCTGAAAGGTAACATACCCTTCTTGGAATCCTGCATGCTGAATCTGGCCAAGACAGTATCTATGAATGAAGACTGGGATAAACACAACATTCTCTTCTAACGGTCTCGAATGACCCTAATACCAAGAAAGTGTCCTGCTTTACCTAAGTCCTTCATATCAAACTGCTTAGACAACAACACCTTTACGTCTGACAACTCTTTCTTACTGTTTCCAATAAGCAGTATGTCATCTACATAAAGCACAAGAAACACCACCACACTCCCACTAATTTTCATGTAAACACAGTGCTCATCTAGACATTGAGTGAACCCGTACGACTGGATCACTTCGTCAAAACAGATGTTCCCAGATCTCGAAGCTTGCTTCTGTCCATAAATAGACCGATTAAGCTTACACACTATATGCTCACGTTCTTTATCAATGAAACCCTCTGGTTGCTGCATATAGATGTCTTCATGAAGGTTCCCATTAAGGAAAGTCGTCTTGACATCAATCTGCTAGACCTCATAATCCATATGAGCGTCTATAGCCAAGAGAATTCGTATGGACTTAAGCCTAGCTACTGGCGAAAAGGTCTCATCATAATCAATACCCTCGATCTGGGTATAACCTTTCGCAACAAGCCTAGGTTTAAAGGTTTGCACCTTCCGATCCGATCCTCTCTTTCTCTTATAAATCCACTTACATCCAATGGGTCGTACCCAATCGGGTGGTTCTACAAGATCTCAGACCTGATTGGAGTCCACTGATCCCATTTCAGCTTTCATTGCAACATTCCATGAATCTGCATCTTTATCTTGGAGTGCCTCATCGTAAGTTCTTGGGTCCGATTCCAGATCTCCTGGAACTGAGTCCGATGTCTCTCCAAGACCTATCCATCGATCGGGTAAATGAGAAACTCTTCCACTGTGACGAGGCACTGTCTGCACTGGTACACTCTCAGTGTGTCGTGTTGCAGTATTATGTGATGTATCTACTTGCGCACTCGGTGAGAACTATTGACTTCACTCCTTAACTTCTCTAAGACTAGTCTACTCGCGGGCTTATGATTCGTAATATAGTCTTCTTCCAAGAATCTAGTGTTCGTCGAACCGATAACCTTTTGATCCCCAGAACTATAAAATAATCCACCTTTCGTTTCCTTGGGATAGCCTACGAAAACTTGTGCTCCCGAACGTTTTTCCAACTTGCAGGTTCCTGTACTAAAACATGTGCAGGACTAACCCATACTCGAATATGTGAAAACCCGGGATTGCGCCCTTTCGACAATTCGTAAGGAGTAGTTTCAACTGACTTCGAAGGAACCAAGTTCAGAAGGTACGATGTTGTTTCCAGCGCCATTCCCCAAAATAAATCTGGTAACCTTGAATAACTCATAATCGACCTAACCATCTCCATAAGAGTCCTATTTCTTCGCTCTGCGACCCGTTCTGCTGGGGCGTGCCGGGTGCAGTCAGTTGGGATTCAATCCTAGGTTCCGATAAGTATGTCCTAAACTCTCCAAAGAGGATTCGATCAGAACGAAGTGACTTGATACTTTTATCATGATGCTTCTCCACAATTGCCTGATACTCCTTGAATTTCTTAAAGCATTCAGACTTGCGGTGCAACAGATAAACGTACCCAAATCTCAAGTAATCATCTATAAAAGAGACATAATACTCAAAACCTCCTCTAGCTTGGATCGCCATAGGACCACACAAACAAAAATGAATCAATCCTAGCACTTCTTGGCTTATATACCCCTTTGTCGTAAACAGCTTCTTGGCCATCTTACCTTCCAGGCACGAGGATAATGCTCTTCCAATGGACCGAGATGTCCACTGGAAACTAACTTTTGAATCCTCCTAAGGTTGATGTGCCCAAGTCTATGGTGCCACAGATATGCTTGATTCATTTGCGAAGACTCCTTCCTCTTATTAGACTGAGTCATGACATTATTCAATTCATTTTGTTGCACTGTGGGATAGTTTGGTTTGAGAACATATAAATTGCCAACTAATGAACCAGAACATATAAAACGATTTCCAAAATGTATAATAACTAAGTCATCAAACAAAACTGAAAAACCATCCATAACGAGTTTAGAAACTGAAATAAGATTCTTTCTCTAACTAGGAACATAAAGGCAATGTCTCAAAACCAAAACACTACTATTAAAAGATAAAGTAACGTCTCCCACTGCCACAACCGCCACTTTCGTAGCATTGCCCATGTAGACGGTGATCTCTCCCTCTCTAAGCCGTCTGGTTTCCTGAAACCCCTGCAAAGAATTGCAGACATGATCAGTGTCTCCGGTAACTACACACCAGGTTCTGGTAGGTACAACCGCTAAGCATGTTTCTACGACATTAATGAGAGAGTTACCTTTCTTGGGGAGAGGGCAGTCGACCTTCTGTCTCGATCTTGCAGCTCTAGACGACTCAACTGCTTCCTGAACAGAGCTCCTTTTGCTCTTTATCCCTACGAATTTAGAGGATAAGGTCATCTCCTGTTCTGCACGAGTCATCTCCCGCTTTTCATGGATAATCTTCTCAGCCGCCTCAAGTTCCCCAATCAGCTCAGCCACCGGCATATTCCGTAGAACATCGCTGTAACTGTAGCATAACTGATTGAGGTCCTTATGAAGCGAAAAGAGTATTATGTCTGCCTTGATGCACTCATCAATGCGTGCACCCTCACACTCAATGCGAGTGAACTGCTCCACCAGCTTCTGGACATGTCCCTTACGGGAGTGCCCTTAGCCATGGTGATCGACATGACAATGTCTAAGTTCCTCTTCCAATCAAATGGCTTGGGACTAGCAAGTTGTTTTTCTTTTAGAATGACAGACAACAGATTGAATGACATGATGAAAATCCTGAGAATCATGCAAATAAATTTTATAGATTAAACATATTTGAATTAACTGTTAATATTTATATCTTCAAAACAATATTAACTAAATTCACCGACATCTTTTACACCTCGTGAGTAATGCATGCTGCATGGGTCGCCCTACATACTCATCATTTGTAAGAGAAGGGTTATTCAAGAACCCATTAATTTCCTCAAAATTAAAATCATGACGAACGAAATTAATAGTCGGTCTCCATTTAGCCATGCAATAAATTTAGGGACCCCGTGGGGAATTTATAAATAAATCGCATTCTAATTTTATAAATCGATTACACGTACCCCGTGGGGAAGCCCGTGCGCTCTCATAAGATTTCCTCTCACCGTCTAATTTTAGAAATTCGTCCTGATAATTTCCTACAATTAATTTTAGTGATGTCATCCCTGGGGAAACGCATACTTCAATTAATTGATTTACCGACAAATTAGATATGGAGGCCTTAGGAATTTTTCAATTAACTTTAATTTAAAATGCCTTCTCAAACTTAGTATTATTTTATGAGGATTTGTAATTTCTTATGCAATTCTAAATTAATCTATGTTAATGCAATAATTAATTAACATGCAAAATAATTCATCCAATTCTAAATTAATCTATGTCAATGGAATAACCAATTATTATGTACAACAATTCATGCAATTCTAAATTAATCTACGACAATGCAATAATTAATTAGCATGCATAATTTATTGATACAATTCTAAACTAATCCTATGCAAAGACATAATTAATTAACACGCATAATTATTCATGCAATACTAAATTAATCCCATGCAAAAATAATAACTAATTAACATGCAAAAATAATAAATATTTAATTGGCATAATAAATTTAAATAAATAAATCCACTATTATGGCCAGTAAATACTGAGTCTCCTTAAACAAAAAAACTGTGACACTTCTTTCCCTGTTTAACTGGAACTCCTTTAGCAGTAGAATCCTGGTTAATATTGTACTGCTTGGTCAACAAGAAAATCGACCCACCACCAGCCGCTGCCGTCGGTCCGCCGCCGCCATTCGTCGGAAAAAAAATGTCGCCGTTATATATTATTATTTTTTTAATTTCTCGAGGCTTGTTGATCTCTTGTGATCTCCCGGTCATGAACACACGAAAAATATAATTTACAAAATACATAATCCGATCCTAAATCCAACGAATAGATGTACATGTTTTCTAAACAAATAAATAAATCTATCCGGTCAACCCCCTGGCTAATAATTATTACAAACATTCATCCATCAATTCCTCGACATGTCTGAGGCTTTAAAAATAAATTTAAAATCATACATCACATTCAACAACATTCATCAAACACATAGTCGACCATAATAGTGGATTAACTATTTTCTTGCAAAACCGAATTATGCAAATATAATCTAATATATGGCTGCGTTTGAACACATCTTGACAAATAAAGCCGTAAAAATTTGTTAACCAAGTGGTCTGATACCACTTGTTGGGATCTGTGAGGATCTCGTTATGTACAAATCACGAATTCAATAGAAAACGTAAACCTATGCGCAGCGGATCTAAAGGTTTGACGTAGAGAACTTACGTCTTAAAATTTTGGTGATCTGGCTGATCCTCCGGATGGCCGTACACAACACACGAACAAATCAGGATCACGAACGGAATGTCGGGCTCGTGTCAATTGCGAACGGGTCGTGTGAGGAAGCTCGTCGGGTCGCGTTGATCGATCGCATCTCCTTGGCGATCGGTCCGGCGGCCGTGTGGCTCGTCCGCGGTGGCGCGTTGGGCTCACGGCGTCGAAAATCGGGTCACGTTGGCGGTCCTCGGCTTTCGGTTGTGGATCGTCAACTTCTGTAGAAGATTATCGGTTCTCGATTACCTATGGATCTTCTACTGTATTACTCAAACACCCCCCTTCAACTTGTACCAGTGGAGCAATAAGAAGAAGATAAAGCTCGAATGAGAATGGAGAGAGAGAGAAAGAGGCGAGTCGTGCGTGTATCACATTTGAATGAGGAGTTCTTCTCTTCTAATGAAAAGAGTTTAATGATGTATATATAGATCTACAGTAGGGACCCCATAGGATATTAGGGATATGGCTCCTTAATTAGTTAGACTAAGTGTGGGCCAAACTCATACCTCTAATTAATTAAATAATATTAATGGGCCACCAACATTATGTTATTGAACTTCATTTTCCTAGCCCAAATTACATTTGACAATCCAATTATAATTACTCGATTTACCTCCCCACGTTTAAGATATAATGTCCATTAATTAATTCGATTACTGACAATTAAGAATTAATTAATTTAGTATTATTTCATCGAAGCCAGCGCTCGTTCATCACATTCTTACTCTGCCGGAATTTAATCCACCTGCAGGATTTAGCATAATAATCTTTCATGAACTCACTCCGGGGACATCATAAAACTAACGCACATGGTGATCGTAAATATCCTAACATCACATACTATATATAACAATATTACTCAAAACAGTAGGAATATTGATCCAGTGAACTAAACCTCACCCAAGTGAATCAAAGTAATATGTACTTCATATAAATGCCTGTTTAATATCTTACAGGTTAAGAGAACGCAGTAATTAACCGTGGCCTAGTTCATTTACGACGATCAGTATAAAATGAACTTCTATTCTCTGGGATCCTGTTCAATACATAAATGTACTAGTGCAGCTAATCAGTCAGGACAAACTGTACAATTGACACTACAACCGTTCGGATGGGGTGTTCATTTCCATCTAGGTTGTGAACGACTATTTTTGTTCGCAAGTAACTAATAGAATGATCATCGGTTCGCCCGATGATGACCCATTCCATCTAAGTGCAGAACAACAGAACGTAGAACTTATTTAATCTAACATGATTCTCATTCATAAGGGGCAAAAGTGTAATAACATGCAAAGCCAAGCTTTCAGGAGGATTGTCGTAGGAATCTTTGGGGCCAGGAGACGTGAAGCCCCAGTATGGAGGGTGGCCGACATCGTCGATCTCCAACCATCCATCCACGCGAGGAGATGAAGGGGCCTGCCTAGAAGAAGCAGCCATGGTCGATTTCTTCTTCTGGGAGGGATTAGAAGAAGTGGCGATCGAAGGTTTAGGCTTGGTCTTAGAAGAATCAAGAATGGTCGAGGATTGGGATTTGGACTTGGTTTTAGGAGCGGCAGATGTCTCAGTATTGCTCAGAGTGAGGAGTTTAGAAGGAATAGTACGTTGGGAAAGAGGAACATGGTCCTCACTCTTATCGCGAGCTGCCTCGCAGCATCGAGGGTTGCCTCAGCAGCATCTAAAGCACCAAAAGTAAGTCGACAGCGACGAGTGAGAGGGAAATGGTCGAGAACATCCTCGTATGATTCATCAATCAAGCGATGAGGTTGAGGTGGAGAAGAAGGCGCGGAGTAATCAGAAGGGCATAGCGTCCTAAGAGGGATAGCGTGATAAATTTCATCAACAGAGTTAGAAGGGGAATGAGGAATAGGTCGAACAAGGGGAGACGATGAGGGAGAACACAGATCTTGGCCGGAATGATGATCGTTTTCTATCGAAGTGGCGGAATGTAAAAAAAAAGGGAAAAAGATGTCATAAAGGAGAACTTTTAGGGTTTTGAAGAAGAGAAGGGGAAAAAAAAGGAGAAGCTTCTCGCAGACAAAATAGGTGGAGTTTTGAAAGGAAAAGAAAATAAAAAAAATTTCGAAAAGAAAACACACAAATACAAAGTATAGAAGACTTACTCATAGTTGCAGTGAAGAGAGAAAATCGCCGGAAAACATGAAGATGGTGGAGATCAGAAACGCTGAGAGCAGGAAGTTTAAATTGCAGGGAAAAATTAGGGCACAAATGAATTCAAAATTTCAAGAGGTGAAAAATCTAGAAAATTCTAACGGCTGGAATATTTAAGGGGCACGGGTAACAAAGCGGTGCAAATCGCGAGGAGGCGCGATGATGGATGTACCTGACAGCAGGACAGGTGGCAGAAGGAAACGACATTAATGAATAGAGAAAAAGAAGGACGGTTAAATATCAAAGGAAAACTAACTAAAGTGGTCGAGGAATAGAGTAAAAGCACCGGATGGTCAATAAACGGAGCAACTGGAAAGGCGAACACAGATCCACTCTTAGATCGAGTCATTTAGACTCGACCAGAGTGGGGGGGACTAGATGATATGGGATATTATATACCTAAAGGAGTAAACTGGTCCGTTAAACTGGTCACCTGAATCTAACACCGGAGGGTCACGTTGGTCGAGCATTATCGAGCTGGATGACAGGGGTCGAACACTGCTGGTGAGGGGTGAAAAGAATCTCGGTAAGGGATACACGTTGGTCTGGAGTACATGAGAAACCTGGTCGAAGATTGACCTGTCGAGCAAGAGATCATCAGATCGACCACCTCATAGGGGAAGAGCAATCGGGGACTTGACTTAAACGTAAGGGAGCGCGTGAGCCTTTAAGGAAATTTCCTAGGAATATTCAAGGGAATAATCATCCATGTGCAGAGGACACGTGGCGCAAAGGTAGTGGCATATGGCAATAACCGCTTCTGACATGCACACTGTGTGTGTACGGATGGGTAGGACTGGGCAGCTTTGGGCAGACAACTCATCAAATCCGGGCAGCCCCTAGGTCAGGTATCTCACCCCTATATATATAGGGATAAGCTTTTCTTGTTGAGCATGATTTACCCATTTTTACTCTTGAGAATTGAGTAGAACAAGCACTGACTTAACCATTGGAGGCTCTTCAAAGGATAACCCCTCCGTTGTGAGAGTTCTTTGCAGGTACGCGGCGTTCTACCGGCGAGGAGGAAGAAGGCGAGCCGATTTCCAACCTGTCGGATTATTTTGCGTTACCCAACTCATTCTCATATGATCCCTTCTTTCTCTCTCTCCCTCTCTCTCTCTCTCTCTCTCTCTCTATATATATATATATATATAGATATATATATATTATATATATATATATATATATAGTTAGGATCATATGAGAATGGTAGATAGTTAAAGAAATAAGAATGAATCTGGACCATTTGATACATCATACCAATGGTCATGATCAAGTCATATTTTATTAATGGTAGTAAAATATGTGATGACATTCTTGTAATTAAATATACGAATCATGGTCCAATATTTATGTTTGACCACTCAATAAGGGTAAAATAGTCAATACACAAAAAATACAACTTATCCACTAATGCAGTGGGTCCCACCCAATCCTACCCAAATCCGCATTCTCTCTCACGCACATTCCTCACATACAACCTCTCACATAAAACACACATTCTCACGCAGCTTATGTACGCGGTCACCGCCCCGACACCCGATGCCGACCACTTCCGGCGACGCTGCAATCGCCTCCTTCTTTGTCGCCGTCATCACTCTCTCGCGCCATCTATATGTATATCTATCTCTCAAAATTTATCCTAATCGTTTCAAGTTTTTTTTTTTTCATAAATGGCCGTCGTCGGCCTCTCTTCTCCCGCAACTCAAAACAGGCTCCGACTGATGTTTATGGTCTGATACGAGTTCTCTATTTGTCGTCGAGTTCGTGTCATCTCCTCAGAGACGACATCAACTTACGAAACCTAAAATCGAAGATTCACCTAATTCCTAATTCCGGTCAAATTGGCGACGGGCTAGGTTTCAGGTCTCATCGCCGGCCGGATAAATTTGATGTTGTAACCGAATGTCGCGGGCCTGAATACTGTCCGAAGAACGGACTGAACGTCAAGGATGCATTTGAGGGGATGAGGGGCTTACTTTTGAGAATTGGATATCTACCAGGAACTTATGTGCAAATTACGAAAATATAATTATTTTGCAATTTAGTTCTTAGGTCAGTTTTGTAATTTATTAAGATTTTAATTAATGCACAAATACAATAAGTAATTTGCACAATATTATTAAAAAATTAATAAAGCCACAATGTGGATAAGTAATTATTTAAAATTGAACTAAAATAACTAAATGTTTAACAATAAAAATAAACAATTGAACTGACAAAGATTCGAACATAAAATTTTAGATCGACCAGCTTTGATCGCTAATGTGCAGTCTGACAAATATTAATGTGCAACTCGTCCAATACTATTATGCACGATTTTGGTCGCTATTGTGCAGTTGGAATCGACCCAAATTTTGCCCCAAACCAAATAGAAACCCAACTGTATTACATGGTTTATTCGGACGGTTAACCAAATTACTCTATATATTCAAAAGAATTTATTTTTTATATTGAAACATAATTAGTAATTTAATATTTAGTATTTTTTTATATTTTGTTGGCTGAAAGAATAAATAATATTTTTTACACAAAAATGTGTATCATAATAATAATAATAATCATAATATTTTATGTATAATACGGTCGGATTAGTTATTTCGGCTATTTTAAAAATTTAAATTCGATATCGAACTGAAATAACCGAAATCTTTTAAAGTACAAACATATAATCGAATCAAAATATAAAATCTCTATCCGAAAATTTTTGTTCAGTCGGTTTCGGTTGCTATTTTGCAATCTGATAGTCATTGATGTGCAACTCGTCTATCAATATTGTGCACTCGCAATACATAATAA
>BKCP01013736.1:796358-806500 GCA_008636005.1 Striga asiatica | reverse complement strand
TTTTTCGAACGCATTAATGTGCATTTGGTTTGACAATATTGTGCAATCTGACATACACTAATGTTCACTATCATTAATACTATTGTGCAATGTTTGTCCAATGTTTGTTTTCTTGTTTGAAAATACAAAATAAACCTTAATCAAAATAATTGGGTTATTCGGTTGGTTAATTGGACCAACCACATTTATCGAAATAATTTATTATTTTGTATTATAAAAATATATATGTAATAATTTTTATTTTCTATTTAATATTAAAAATACCTAATATATATGTGCATAGAAGTATATAAAAAATAATATTTTTTTATATATTTTTTATAAATTACAAATTTTGCCCTATGGACCAAATTGATATTTAATCTGAATTCTCAAAATTGTAATCATGCCCCTCAAAGATATCTATCTAATTCTCAAGTACACAAAAATCCCCAAATCGCAGGTGCGTCGAATGGGCCACTTCCGCTGGCGTTTCTTGTCGGCCGCCGCCGTCTGTACCTTCCATATTCGTAAGCTCGCCCTCCGATTCTACAGTACCTGGTCATCTTCTCCCCCGAAGTGGTCTTGCTTCTACTCGCGAAGACGTTCTAGGAGGTGGTGCGGCTGAGATGGAGGAGGGGGGCGCCTGGATGTGGGAGACGGAGCTCGAAATGAGGGCGACGGTGGGAGGAGTCGGGGAGATAGAGGCGGATGCGGAGATTGACGGGGAACGTCGCAAACGATGGCCATAGGAAGAGGTTCGTGCAGTTAGTGCGTGTGTATGTGTGTGTAAGCGATTAGTGTGTGTGATGTGTGTGTATATGTGAGAGAGAGAAAGAGTTAATGAGAGAGATGAGGTGTAAAGTGTGACCCACGAGTGAGTGTTGTGTGGTGGCATGGGTCCCACTGTTTAATTAGTGTGTATAAAATTACCACATTAACCTTAATTAAGGTATATTTTTAGCTTTCTTTTAGTCTTTGGATCATCCGATCTAATGACTATGACCATTATATATATGGTCACGCTCCAGTGAAAATGATCCTCAGTGAAAGAAATAAGAATGGTTGTAGACCATTAGATCCAACATATTAATGGTCAAGATGAAGTCAAAGTTAGTAATTATAGTCAAACTCATTAAGGACAATTTGGTCATTTGACACTAATTAACGATAATTTAGTCATTTTAAATAATACATGTGGATCCAACCCATCACAACTCATCACTGTTACCACATAAACACGTTCACACACCAGCCCACCCTATCTCTCACACATATACACACACTCACCCTCTCTCTCACACATATACACACACCATCACTATCGCAGGCACACACGAAAAAAGATAAAATCAATCCGGCCAAAACAGCAACACCAGATCCGTCGGCGCTGCCGTCTACCACAGAGATGGCCCACCCCGGCAACACTGCCGCTGCTGTCCGCCATGGCCACCGGAGACGTCCGCCGCCAACAACCGTCCAAGCTACATGCCGGCATGCAGTCGCAATTCAGGCCAAAACTCCCACCACAAGCTCGCCGCGCTGCCGTCCGCCACATAGATGGCCGCACTCAGAAACACCGCAGCTGCCGTCTGTCGTGGCCACTGGAGACTTCCGCCATTAACGGCCACCCCAAGCTTCACGCTGTCATCTGCTCGTAACCACCAAAACGCTGCCGGCAAAGATGGATGGTTCCGTCGCCTTCAACACCCGCACAGATTCTGCCATAGCCCGCCGCCGCCACCACCCTCAGCATGCTCCATCTTGATGTTGAGTTTCGAGTGTTCTCTGCCATGTCCGGCGAGAGGATGTTCTCCGGTGACTGTTTTCCGGCGGCTTTTACAGGTCAGACATGAAGGTGCAGACGGTGATGGTTGCTGGTGGAAGAGAGATGGATGAAGACTATTTTTCATTTGAGCATCATTTTGAGAATTTGATATATTCAAAGGACTTAATTGCACTTTTTTAAAATGGTATTAAATTTCAATATTACCCATGGGTCAAATCTGTAATTTATAAAAAAGTATACCAAATGTACATTAATGATATACAAAAAAACTTAAAAATATTGCATAATAAATGAATATTACATTCGAGACTTAAAATTAAAAAACATATAATCGAATCAAAATATAAAATTCGAACTAAAAGTTTTAGTTTGGTCGATTCGGTTATTTTAAAAATTATTTTTTAAATTCGTACCAAAACTATAAAATTCGAACCAACAATTTAGTTCGGTCGATTTTCGATCGATATAGTGCAATGTGATAGTCACTAATGTGCAATCTGTCTAAAATTAATGTGCACTAAAAGTGCAAATATTATTTAATGTTTTGTCCAAGCCTAAACCAAAACCAAAATAATTAGATTATTTGTCCGGTTAACCGTATTAATCTAAATAATCAAAATAAGTTATAATGTATATTATAAAATATAAATTATATTTTATATTATATAATATAAGTTATAAATTATTATAATTTATCGTGTTGTGATAAAGTGCATCGTGCTGTTTTATAAAGTGCAAAGTGGAGTTTTATAAAGTGTAACGTATTAATATATAAAGTGCACTGTGTTGTGATAAAGTGTATCGTATTGTTTTATAAAGTGCAAAGTGTAGTATTTTCGATCGATATAGCACAATCGATCTAAAATTAATGTGCACTAAAAGTGCAAATATTATTTAATGTTTTGTCCAGGCCTAAACTAAAACAAAAATAATTAGATTATTTATCTGGTTAACTGAATTAATATAAATAATCAAAATAATTTATAATTTATATTATAAATATAAATTATATTTTATATTTTATAATATAACTTATAAATTATTTTAATTTATCGTGTTGTGATAAAGTGCATCGTGTTGTTTTATAAAATGCAAGATGTCGTTTTATAAAGTTCAATGTATTAATATATAAAGTGCATTGCTTATAATTGTAGTGAATTAATCCGTTTATCAAACTAGTTACCCGATTTACCTTAAATCCCGTAAATTGTTTGTGGTTTATTATAAAAATATATTCATAAGTTATTTTTTTTTCGTTGTTTTCGACTTAATATAATAATATATTTAAAGAAAAATATATAAAAAATTAATAGTATTTTTTTATATAGTCCGGTTGATGTGTTATTTCATTTTTTTTTTAATTGTAAAGTCGAAATCAAATTAACCAAAATTTTAATGTAAATACATATTTGAACTTTATTATACAACTTTGAACGGAATAATTTAGTTAGTTCTATTTCGGTTGTTACATGGTGCAGTCCGCCAGTCATTGATATTCAATGTGTGGGCCATTAATGTGCATTTCCTGATACACTCACATCGCATATATATTTAATGTGAACATAAACTATACATTGTAAATTTATTATCATTAACCCATATTTATTAAATGTTCTATAATCACATATTTAGCACATGTAGCATATTTAAATGTACTCAAATTTTATCAAATTGCAATCAGCCCCATTAGGATTGTCTAATTTCCTAAATCATGCCCTAATTCCCAAATGGGCAAATCATCTTCATCCTCCCCAATACTCCACCGGCGCCATTCAACCATCTCCGGCCGAGACATCTGACGTTGACGTGATAAGCGGTCTCAGTCGTTCCTCCCAGTGCTTCTCCCGCCCCGACCTGATCTCCGGCTCCTACTTCCAGCGGGGTGGGTGAAATAGGTCGTCTATGTAGATGGACGGAAAACGAAGGAGATGGAGCTCCGGGCGATGGACCAGCGGCGGCGACGTGTGCGCGTGACTGAGAGTTCCAACGGCTGATGCAAAGATCCCGACGTCGACCGGTTGCCGGATTTTGTCCGAGATTTGTGGTTGAGGTGGATGGCAGAGAATCGGAGCTCCGGCACGTACGGCGGCGCGGCGGCCTAGCGGAGGTGCGGCGACGCCTGAGCGTCGGTCAGCCGTGACGCCGCCGGGAATTGGGCGGCCGGGGATGGGGCTGTTCTTCTTCTGCGTGTGTTTATATTTTGCGTGTGTATATCTGTTGACCAATTTATGTGTGTGTGTGTCTCTGTATTTGAGAGAGAGAGAGAGGTGTGTGAGAGGTGTGATGTGTTTTAGCCACGTGGCATGAAATAATTGGACCTGTGTAATTTTTAGTTGGCACAAATTAATTAGTAAAATGATAAAATGTCTAAAATACCCTTAAATAAAATGTATTCTTATTTCTTTCATTAAACACCATTCTCACTTGAACCCAACCCTATATATGTATATATATATATATTTTTTTTTTCCATATATATGTATATATATATATATATACATATATTGGTTGCTTTTGCTTTTGAGCATGTTTGAAAGAAACTATGTTGGCACGATCATATTACAAAATTATAAGTTTATACACATCTATCAAGAAAGCAAATTGATCATGATCAAGTCCTAATGAGTATAGAAATCATACACGGTCAAAAGCAAGTTTTATTATTTTAAAATAATATTTAGAGTATTTGTGTTTTAATTATAAATTTAGATCAAAATCCTTTAATATATATTGATATAGTCTGTGTGATTACAACTTTATCATTAAAAATATGTCAAAGTAAGGGGTTTTTAGGCAGTTCCTTTTTCTACAAAATCACTCGTCCTATTATAATAATAAAATAAAATAAAATGAAATAAATAAATAAATAAAATAAAATAATAAAAAATAAATAAAAAATATAGTATAGATATATATAGACATAGATAGATAGATAATACCTTCAAAAGCATTTGATTAACCTAAAGTTTGTGAGAAAAGTTGATTCTACCAAATAAAACATATCTAGATATATGAAACATCGGAAATGCTCCCCTACCTACGGTTGGCACATGTTAATATGCCCACCGTGGATGTGGCATGCACACATTGGTGATGTTAATATATTAAAAACAATACATCACCAATGTGTATATGCCACATAAGGGTAGAGGAGCATTTCCCTATGAAACATATCAAATAAGTGTGACAGGCAAACAAACACTTAATACTATTTAAGAAAAAGCAGTTGAAGTGTGTAATTCCTTGCTTCTGCTAAACCCTTGTCGAAAATTCTTTGCATTGATCCACAAGTAAAGAACACAATTCCTACTTGTGTTCACCAACAGTCTCCTCGTCTCCCTTTCTATTAAATCCAAGTCATGCAAAACCACACATATATATATTATCCTACAACAAACAATCTTACAAACTCTAATTAATTCTTCCTAGCTACTTAGTTTCCTTGTCCCCTCATCCCCAAACCAATACAATGGCTCCAGAACCAACCTCACACGACAGTACTGAGAACGAACGAAAGAGCCTCGAGCGGGAGTTGAAAGAAGTAATCTCGGCCCTAACTACCCGACTAGGCACTATCCAACGGGCCCACAAGCCGAGTTTGGGCCAAGAGGAGGAGCAAGGAGTGGGGATGATCACGCTGGCTGGGAACAACGTTGGTGCCACCATGCAGGGTGACGTGGACGAAGTGGAACAGCTGGAGGACCTCGCCACATATGTCAACAGCAATTTCCAGGCCATAAACAACTCTATCATGATGGGTGGTGGCTATAAAACCAATGACCCGGGAGTGCATTTGGACATCTCGGATGTATACGAGCACAATGATGATGATGATGATGATGATCAAGTCCCCAATAAACGTGGGAAGAAAGGCAGAAGTAAGAATTTGACGAGACAGAGATCAAAAGGTGAACGTCATAATCATCAACATGGGGAGCGTTCGGACGAGACTAGCGACACTAACAAGAGTTGAGTTGACACAGTGTATAATTAAACGCTTGTCTATTTTTAAGTGTTTGTGATATGGTGTGAACTTTTTATATGTACTAGTTGATATGATCTACCTCTTGCAAGGAAGGCTGGTTTGCCTTTGAGTGCCTTGCTAATTTATCAATTTCTGCTTCTGAAAATTTTCCAAATCAATGTTATTTGAATGTTTAAAGCAATAAACGAGATGTTTTTTTGTTTTTTTTTTCTCATTATTTTCAGTCACCCTTTTAGTATTTTGCATTTGAATTACCTTTGATTTCGCTAAAAGAATCATTTTCAGCTATTATATGTGGAAAAACTATTTCATTTTTTCTAGCTAAAAGTTACGGACGACTTATCCTGGTTATTTGATTTTATCTGTTGCTACTCCTCAAAGTCTACAAAACGTAGGTTATAGAATGATGGAAGATGCTTAGACCAAACAAGTTTAACGAAATAGACTTTTATGGTCCATTAATTATCTGTGCACGTACACCTATCATCCCAACATCGTTTCTCCATTTTACATACATTTTTGCAAGAAAATACTGAATTCTTTTTGTCAAAAGATAGGATTCTACGTAGTTGCATATCTTTTCCATATTATGACACATGAAAACTACATGATATCCTTTGGCAAAATCATGTGTCATTAGATTCAAACCGCACTCAATCCAATACGCGTATATACATGTTAAAATCCAGAATCCAGGTAGAATGAAATTTAGGTGGAAATGCGCTGGCAATAGTTATAATTGTAGTTTGTGTGAATTGTGAATATTAAGATGATGGCTTAAGGAGAATGAAAAAAACGAAAAACAAAATCAAAGTCGAGACACGTAACAGTTCGAAATTGCCCCATAAAATACTCACGGTTAATGGTAAACTCATCCAAGATACAACGACTTTCGACTTGTAATAATGGTTTTTCAAATATACAAGCTTTCGGCGAACAATACTATTGTTACAAACTCTCAAGACTCAACAAAAAAGCCAAAGAACACAATATGCTTAATGAACTTTGAAAATGTAATGCAGGAGCTCTTAAATTTTCAAGTTTTGAATGATTTCATGTATGTGAGTATTATAAATGTAGAAAAACACATCCAAAGAGTTTAAATGTCAAAAGACACCTTTTGAACGTACCCAAACGAGAACGGACGCATTTAGAAGCCAAAAGACTCTTTCGTCACCAAGGGCCGCGACCTTTCGCTGGCCGCTACCAGCTGCGCGTCCGTGTGCCGCAACCTCGTACGAGCTCATTCGGACTCGGAATCGTGTTTCGGTTTTTCCTAGTCGTCCCCAGCAAACCCTTATAGAGTTATAGTATGCAAGATGCATGATTAGGTGTCGTTTGGATTATACAAACATTCCTCAAAGATAAAATATTTAGCGAATCTAATAATTTGAGTTACTTAAACTCAATTGCTTCCACCTTAATTTTCTCACATATACAACTTAGAATTAATTTCTCATTCACCTAAAATGGATTTGAGAATTTTTTAAATCTTCCACTTACAAAAAATAAAACCGTAAAATCAATACAAAAATAATTTTTCTTATAATAATAATGCGCATGCCAAAAGTAAAAGAGTTAGTCTCAAGATAAAAAGGAAAGCAAACAAATAAAACCGTAAAATCGATACAAAAGTAATTTTTCTTACAATAATATTGGGCATGCCAAAAGTAAAAGAGTTAGTCTCAAGATAAAAAGGAAAGCAAACGGATATTGAGCTGTTAAACTGATTTTCTTCGCAATCATTTTGTTCCTTCAAGACAATTATTGCCACAAAGACTGAAAACAGTAGAAGACTTTCAAAGACGTTGATGAAGATTCGAAAGTAAGCGCCGCATTCTGCAGTGTCATGGGCATATATATTCAACCAAAACTTTTTGTAACTTGATCATCATCTTGTTTCTCTTGGTCTTTCTTCTCTTCCATTTCCACGGCTAATTTTGGGTCTTGCTTTTGAATTTCATTGTCCTTACCCCACAGCAGAATGTACAACCCAGCAATTACAGTTGCTGATCCTATTACGCTGTTTGACATAAGAAAAATGATAAGTTCACGAGTAATCACAAATCCAACAACATTTATTCTGCAACTCTACACATCATGCTCACCTTCCCAGATGAAGTTGTTCGTGCCAAATCGGGACTTCAAAGAATGCAGCCATTATCATCACAAGTGGGCTGAAAGCTGCTGTGAAGACGGGCCCTCGTTTCTTTACACACCATGACATGCCCACGAAGCATAATCCAGTTCCTACCATTCCCTGCATCACATAATTTTATTTCCATTCACTATTCAAATACAAATATTTCTATTTTCAAAAACTTAAGATATACCCAAAATAATTAATACTTCAACCCTAGAAAAACTAATGATTAGAATAAAAAGGAAAACTTTATAATTGAAGAATTAAATAATAGTATATTAAGACATAAAAACATTGTAAAACACTAATTAAAATAACCAAATAATAATAATAATAATAATAATAATAATAATAATAATACACAAGAAGGTATGAATAACTAATTTAAAGCCCAACTTGGTGAAATTGTCACCGAACATAAAGTCTTGGAAAGCACAACGTATGTACTATTGATGGTCATGCAGCAGATTATAATAAAATGCTTGTTAATACTTTAAAGATAAATGATTCAATAGCTCCCTGGGAAACAAAAAAAAAAGTATATATATATTTCTCCAAATCATGATATACATTATTCAAGTGTATTATCCAACGTAGGTTTAATTGCAAAATATAGCCAGTATCTTGTACGCAATGGCAATATTAGCCACCATCTTTACGAATTGGCAATATTAGCCAACAACTTTCAAAATTTTGGGGTTATTACCCATGTCCGACCAAATTCGATGGCTATTATTGTCAATGCGTAAGAAAATAATGGCTATATTTTGCAATTTATCTGTCGAATTTTGTTGGATTTGGGTAATAATCTCAAAATTTTGAAAGTTGTTGGCTAATATTGCCAATCCGTAAAGATGGTGGCTATTATTGCCACCGCGTACAAGATACTGGCTATATTTCACAATTTAGCCATCCAACGTATATAGTCTAATTTGATTGAAGCTTTTCATTTTGTTGGTTTGTAAGAAGAATTAAAAATACAGATAAGGGTATATTAGAGAGTGAGACTGACCGCATAGAGAATAATGAAAATGTGTGATTTAGTGTTCAACATCCAGATGGAGAGGTCCCTTTTGACTGACAAACTCAAAATGGCAGATTGTACGGAACTAAAGGCAGCCATAATGGCTGTGCTTGAATACGGACACGGGTATTTCTTCCCTATGCTCGTCTGGACAAGGTACCACGACGACCAGCATAATGTACCTACCATCAATGCTATTGTGCCAACAGCCCATCGCTCCGAATTTAGCTTCATATGTGGATTTGTTGAGCTGGCAAAACGAAACAAAGGCATTCCTTTATACAGAGTCAATAGGATGGCCCCACCAAGGCACACTAGTGCACCCACCACCTTTGCCCTTCCGCTCTTCAAATTTACCTTCTCTAAACTGCAATAGGGATAGAATCATATATAAATGAAGAGATTGTTTTGGAATGAATTAAAATAGATAAATATATACGAGGTGTGGTACCCAACCCAAATGGTAAAGCCATGAGGAATGTTATTACGGGGACCATGTTGAGAAAGGCACATGAGAAGGTTGCGGACGTGTATTGTAGCCCAACAAGGAACAGAAACTGTGTTACGGATGTCCTAACATATATAATCATTTTCAACACAGTTATTCACGTGTTACTTACTTCCATCATAATTTGTACTATAGTTTCTAACTTTACCCGATAACTGCACTTGCGAAAAGTAGACACGATATGGTGAAGGTGAGCTTAGGCCTGCTTTTCCTGCACAAATCATTAAACAATGGATTTAAGATTCCTTGTTGAGATTTTATCTGAAAAGTCGAGTATGCTGAACATCGCACTTGTGGCAATCCTTGTTTTAATTTTTGAAAGCCAAACAAGGTAGAGAATTCAGACCTTTCCACAAAGAAAGCTAGCAGAGACAAAAAGAGTGCGGAAATCGACTGGCGATAAGTTATGAAGACCAACAGGTTGATCCCATCACCCACAATCTTCTTCAGAAGTAGATTGGTAACAGCTAAGGCAAGATCAATGGCTAACATTGCTAAAACCGGGTACCATTTCGCACAATTATTCATTTTCATCCCTCACTACTCCCCCTTTTTCTGAGTAAAGTTTCCTACACATTCATATCATTTATATATACGATTTTGTTTATTAAAGAGGGGCTTTATCGACACACCATGACTTGAAAAGATTACAAATGTTAGTAATAAACATGCCCTTTGACTTTTCTGAATATGCACTCATAATTCTCTTTATTA
>BKCP01013736.1:742440-793273 GCA_008636005.1 Striga asiatica | reverse complement strand
TTTTTAACACTATTCCCGTTTGAATGAGAATTATGTTTAAATAAATATCCTACGTTATGATGTTTTACATTTAAATATTTTGGTCCATCACGGATGAGACAAAATATCACCTATCTGTTACGTGTAAAACATAAATAATTTGATTCACGACCTAGATGGAAATGAACAACTCATCGCGAACTGATGTAGTGTCAATTGTACAGCCTGCCTTGACTGATTGTTTGCGCTAGTACACTATGTGTATCGAACGGATCCCAAAGAGGATAAGTTTGTTTTGTACTGATCGTGTAAACAAAGTAGACCTCAGTTAATTTACTGCGTACGCTTAACCCGCAAGTTATAAACAGACACGTGCATACAGTAGCTGCTATTTTGATTCACCAAAGTGAGATCCATTTTGTTAGATCAATAATCTAACGTGTTTTGGATAGTGATTTTGTGTGTATGGTGAGGTGTTCGAATATTTTCGGTCATCGTGTGCGATAGCAGATCATGTCCCTGAGATGAAGTCAAGAAGGATTATTATGTTAAATTTTGCCAGTGAAATTTATTCCAACATAATAATACAGTTTTGACTATTATTAGTCTCGGTTTAAGAAGTCAATTAATTATATTATTAGTAATCAAATTAATTGACCGACATTTATACCTTAAATACGAGGAGGTAAATCGGGTAATTATTATTGGAGCCACAAATGTTATTTGGGCGCTAAATGGGGAGTGTAATAATATTTCTTTAGTAGACTGAAATATTATTCATGTTTGAGCAGAGTGGGATTGGCCCACAGTTAGGCCCAAACTATAATTTCTCGTATCCTTTTTCGTGGTGTTGACGGGCGTTTCCGGTCAACGGTTAAAAAGATAAATAATGGAAAGGTAATGAGGAAAAGACAAAGAAATACGATTTAATTATGATTTTATTGACTGATCACGAGGTCGGCCTCTCGTACGAGGTCGGCACTTGCGATATACTTACGAATTCTTACACAAATTCCTTACAAGTTTAGAGAGAGAGAATGTAGAGAGTGAAGACAGTTGGAGATTCAACAACCCAAAAATAAATGAAGTGGGCTGGTATTTATAGTGTCCTTAAATGTGGCACTATTCGGACACTGTTCATGGGTCTTATCGCACAGTGTTCTTGCAGAGCAGTCCGACGCCTCCCTGACAGAATTTAATGCGATTTGAGGTTTTCCTCATCATTGCCTGGCAAGCATTTAATGCACACATGGGGGGCATTTAATGCTGGCCGGCTTTATGTCTTGGCTGGTGGATGTAGGCCTGCACGCTACGGCGCCCCGTCCAATCACCAATGATTGCTCTCCAAGTGGCATTACTATATTATTATCGGGATCGGCAACTGTCCCGGAAACTCAGGTCAGTACCCGATCCCGTTTCGGTCTTCTGGCCCTCCGGGACCTTACTTCAGCCCGTCACCTGCCTCAGGTCGGCACCGTTATCCGAATAGAACAAATGCCGGTCTCATGGACGGGCCCGCGGGGATGTCTGGACTAATTAAATTTGGAATTCAGCTCGGCGCTTGCGCTCGATCGGGTCTTCGGTTCGACTCTGGGAGTCGGTTCGGCTTTCGGAAGATACCTATTGTCCGGCTCCTCTTTGGGGCGAACTCGGATGTCAACATTTAGGCCCCCGAGCTCGGAGAGGGTGGCTTCGGCATTCCCTGTGAGGTCATCGTTTCAGTGTTCGTCCGAGTTTGCAAGTTCTGGTCGCAGCTCGACGGTACGCGAGCTCGGCACGCGAACTTAACTTGGCGAGGAACTTTTCTCTGTCGTCGTGCGCGTCTTCCTCAGATCTGAAGCGACGGGCCATTTAATGCGACTTGTCCGTTACGCTTCCTGTAGGTCATGAAAAGTTGCGCCGCGTCAGTGACTTTCTACGTGGCGTCGCGCGATTCGCCCGTGTCAAACGGCGTGTTGCTTCGCCGAGCGTCGGTTTTTGTTAGGCGCGTGAGGACACGACATTGCACTCAAGCCGTCGGATTAAGTTTCCCACGTCCGTCAGATTGCATCTTTAATTTTTGAAATTCAAAAGCCACGCCACGTGTCAACCTGCAGTTGGTCAGAGACGCGTATAAAGAGGCTCCATCGTCTTCCTCAAAAGGTTTTTATAGTTTCTGAGATTTTCGAGCAGACGAGCTTCCAACTTTTAGAGTTTCCGAGCAAAGACTTCGCGGCAGTCCTTCAAGGTTTTCTAAGCTTTTTTTGGCGATCTTCACACCGGTAATTGTACTTTTCCTCTAAATTTCTTCTTTTCCTTTCGATTATGTCGAACTTTCCCACATCCGCGGTGAACTTCCCTGTGGGGGACGAGGGATACGCGGCGGAGGAGACCGGAGAGATGGTTGTCTATTCTCCTCCGGCGGCGGGGACAGTCTAGCCGCTCCGAGTGACACCTATTTCAGTCGTTCGCGTGACGCCGGCGGCGGCGACGACGGGTCCGCGCAGAGAGGATCTCAATCTCCAGGATTTCCCTACTGTAGAGATCATCGACCTCGGATCTGGTCAGTCCGATGCCGAGGGGGTCGAAAAGAAGACCGGCTCCGCTTCTCTTGACGAGTCCGACGTTGACGCTGAGCTGGTTGATGAGACGCTTCAGGGCGACACCCGCGGGCGAGAGCGGGTTCCCATGGGCCGCGAGGATGCCGAGATCGATGCCGCGGTCGAGGCCGCTAGGCTCCTTCTGGGTGTTGGTGCCGCCCTCCGCGGGTGTGGCCATCCACTGCTTCGGCAACCGCTTGGACAACCCCGTCTGTGCTGAAGGACCTTGACCTAGCCAAACTGAGGGGAAAGGCTTGCTTCGGTGCCGGGGTGAGAATTTTTTTCCCATACGTGGGTGAGCGCATCCATTGCCCCCCGCCGGGCTGCATCGGCATCTATCAAGCGAGCAACTTGCTTGGCCTCAGGTTTTCGTTGTCGGGGGCTTTGAACGATATCCTCAGCGACCTCGGCATTGGTATTAGTCAGCTCGTGCCGAAAGTTTTCGCTCGGCTGGTTAGCCTCATCATCTTGTTCCGTCAGCAAGGGTGGGCCGACCCGACTAGTTACGACGTGGGAGCCTTGTTCGTCTTCAAGAAATCCGGGGAGACCGGCAACTACTACAATTCGGTCGCCCCGGGCGTGGACAAATACTTAATTCATAGAGTCCCCGAGTCTCTGCACGGCTACATGCCGAAGTGGTTCTGGGTTGGCAGCGAGTGGAGGACGCCCCACGCAGCTCGGCACCCGTCCACTGAATTCATCTCCGGCCCTTGTGAGTTGTTTATTTTATTTGCTTTTGCTCTTCTGATTCATTGTCATTCCGTGCTAACAGGTCGGTGTTTGCATTTCAGTCCACAATCCTCGCGTTGAATCGAGTGACGAGCTGGTTGCGAATGTTGAAACCTTGCTGGGTCTCGCGGAAGGGAAGCGATATTATAAGGACCTCATCGCGGAGGCAAGTTTAGTCTAGCACGGCCTTTGTCCCGAATACAACAACAAGTCTTTCGAGCCCTATTTCTCTTTTCCTTGGCCTTTTTACGTGTGCACCTACATATATGTTATCATACTTGTCTTCACACCGTCTTCTGCTCTCCTTGGACAGTGTTTATCCTCTCCTCCGCGAGTGCGGGTTCAGCTCGGTTAAGGAGCCAAACAAGCACGCGCGCGCCCACCCCAACCCACTGAAAGGGAGGAAGATGGCGAGCCGCATGGATTTTCTGACGAGGCAAGGCAAAAAGAAGACCTCGGGGTCAAGCTCAGCGCGGACTGCTGCGCCCGCGCCACCGAACCGGGTGGCCGAGAACGTTCTTCCTTGGGAAATCGAGGTTCTCTCCGGCCCGGTGTCGGTTGCCCTAAATTCTGCATGTGGGGGCCGGGATGGAAGTCGCGGCGGCCGGGCCGGTGTTCGTGAGGTCGGCGCCGGTCAAGGCCGCGGTACTACCGACCAGGGCATCGCTTCACGACAGAGGAAGTGTCGGCTCCTCGCGAACGAGCCGGAGAAGGCTGAGGAGGAGGCGGAAGCCGAGAGGTAGAATGAGGTTCCGCCGCCTCCGAAGAAAAACATGGTCGCCGAGGTCGATAGACCGTCTCTTGCTGGCGAGTCGTCCGCCTTTGTGCATCAGGTCGGGTCCTCCACCTATATACCCGTGAACCCGAGCGGCAAGGCCAGCCTCAACAAGAGCCTTGAACGGTTTCCCGATCAATGGTTCATCGATGCGAGGTCGGTAGTCTCACTTGACTTGCCCAACCCCTATCACCTGCCTGGGGAGGTACTGCCGGCTGCGCGGGCCGTGATGACCGCCTGGACCCCGGTTGCCGAGATGGCGGTGACCATGCTTTTCCCTACATCGCTCGTTCAGCACTCGCTGGCGACCATGGGTCGGGTTATGGTGGAAATGGTTCACGCCGCCGGGGTCATGCAGAGAAAAGTCGCCGCACGCAATAAGGCCGAGGAGGGCCTTGCCATCTCTAAGGGCCGGATCAGTGAGCTGAAGGACGAGACTAAGAGGGTTTTGATGCTCGAGAACGAGCTCGTCCTTCAGCGGGGGGCTACCGCCGTGGCGGAGAAGGCGGCCGCCAAGGACGTTGAGGATTTGGCCCGCGAGAGGGAGGCATGGGCCGAGAAGATGGATGAGCAGGAGATGAGGCGGGCTGCCGAGCTATCGGAGAGCGAGAAGCGCCAAGCTGATGAGGTGGCCGGTTTAGAAGAAAAACACAAAGCCGACCTGGCCCACCTCGCCGAGCTGCACGCCACCGAAGTCGCCGCGCTAAAAAAGAAGCACGAGGAGCAAGTCTCCGAGCTGGCAGACTATGGCAAGAGGTTGACCTCCTAGGTCTGCCTCTTGAAAGAGGCTGTGAAGAGATAGACGGCGAGCCCATCGCTCTCCCTCCGCCGGCGACCTTCGCCGAGGTCCAAGCTTAATACTTCGAGGAGATGAAGGAGAGCATGGACATCTCGGCGGCGTTCAACCTCTATTGGTTGTTCCAGCGGCTTGACGCCGGGGTGCTATCTCTCGAAGACTTCTGGGCCATACTCTCCGAGAAGGCGGGCCAGTACGACCTGAATTTCGAGGGCCAGATCTGCGAGGTCGACGCTGACGAGGCCGCGGTGGTCCGGAGGCTCCGAGGTTGGACCGACGACATCATTTTCGGCTTTAAAAAGTTTGGTGCCATCCCGTCCTCGGAGACGTGGCGGTTGGCCCCCGGGGAGCTTCTTTCGGGCTACGAGTCATTCGTACCCGAGGCCGACCCGGACTCCGAGTTCCAGCCGAGACGCGGTGCCGTGCTGACAGTGGTTGCCGAGATGGAGGAGGCGGCGGCGGCAGATGCCGAGGCGGGGGTCGGCACCTCGGGGACCAAGGAAGTGGAGGCCGAGGAGGTAGACGCTGTGATGATTCTCGAGGGCCCTGACCTTGTTTCCTGAGTGCCGGCCTGCGTACCGTGGTATTTACCGGCCTGCGTGCCGTGGTATTTGACCGCGTGTGGTCTTTTTGAAAACAATTTGTTTATGTAAAAAGTATTTTAATCTTTGTTTTGAATGGATGGAAGTGTGCTTTTGCTTATTTCTGCGAGTCTTTTTCGCGCTTTTTGTTTATGTATGTGTTTGCGATTTTTAGTTGTTCCAAGTACGGCTTGAGTTCCGAGTCGAGCACTTACCATTCGAACGGTCGGGCCCCATGATTGGGCTCGATACTTTTTATTTATTTGGCCGAGCCTCGATATTGGGCTCGACACTTTTTACTTACTCGGCAGAGCCTCGAGATTGGGCTCGGCGCTTTTTATCTACTTGACGCATTACCTGTCCGATTCATCCGTTGAATCGGGCGGTGGTCTGGCCTCGTCGAGCCTCGCGTTTGAGCTCGTTATTCATTCCTTACATTGGCGACTGTGGCCTTACCGGGCTACTTTGCCGAGCCCGGTCTCGTGCCGGCCGGGCCATCGTACTGACCCGACCTGCACATAACTATGTGGCAGCTTACCGGACCGGTCTCGCGTTCGGACTCGATGGTACTATTGGCCTGACTGGGCTTCCTAGTTGAGCCCAACTAGTGCCGACTAGGTCATCGTACTGATTCTAGCCAACACTTCGTTCCTTACGTTAATTACGCCACTTCGACTCGATCTATACTTACCAAATATACTTACCAAAAATAAATGCGAACAAGTAAAAACTACATACTTTTACAGAGTTTGACAAATTTCTTACATAACATCATTACAAAAGATCGCCCTAAGCCTACTGATAGAACTTTTTAAAAAATGCCGAATTCCATGGGTATTGATGGGGATGCCGTCCAGGTGTTCGCGACGGTAGGCCCCGTGGGGAAGGACCTCGCTGATCCTGTAGGGTCCTTTCCACTTTGGCTTGAGTGGTCCGGGATCAGGCCCTTGATCCTTTTTAATACCAAGTCGCCGACCTGGTAAGAGCGTGACTTAACTTGGGAATTGATGTACCTCTCACTTCGCCTCTTGTACGCCGCGTTCTTGAGCTCGGCTTGCGACCGGTGCTCGTCTATCAAGTCGAGGTTTGCTCTCAGCGACTCGGAGTTGGATTCTTCTTCGAAGTGGGTCACCCGGAAAGTCGGGGCGCCGAGCTCGACAAGTATCATTGCTTCGGTCCCATTCGCCAGGGAGAACGGCGTTTCTCCGGTGGATGACCTGGTCGTGGTATGATATGACCAGAGCACGCTTGGGAGTTCCTTTGGCCAGGCCCCTTTTGCGGCTTCAAGTCGGACCTTGAGTCCTTGTTTGATTATTTTGTTCACAGGTTCGACTTGGCCGTTGGATTGGGGATGGTAGGGGGTCGAGAAGAAGTGTTTGATGCCGTGCTCTTCGCAAAATGCCTCCAACTTCTTCCCCTTGAACTGTCTTCCGTTGTCAGTGATTATCGAGTTCGGCACCCCGAAGCGGCATATGATGGACTTCCAAAGGAAGTCGATCATTTTCTGCTCGGTGATAATAGCAAGGGGCTCGGCTTCTGCCCATTTTGTGAAGTAATCCACTGCGACAACAGCGTACTTCACTCCGCCCTTTCCGATGGGTAAAGGGTCGATCAGGTCGACGCCCCATTTCGCGAATGGCCACGGGCTGAATATCGACTTCAGGGGCTGGGACAGTTGGATGATGTTCGGCGCGAAGGTCTGGCATTTTGCGCACCTTCGGGCCATGTATAGGGCGTCCTTTTTCAGGCTAGGCCAATAGTACCCTATGCCAATAACTTCTTCAATGCATTTTTTTTCATTTGTTAAGTGGTAATTTTAATTGACGAGTCATCATCGTCTCCCTTTCTTCTTGTGTTATGTTGCTCAGTTTAGTGTGTTTGTTGCATTTGTTCGACCCGAGCTGCTATCGCTTCTGCAATCATTTTTTACAGCTCGGTCCGAGTGAGACTGATGACTGATCATCAGCTCGAGGTCGCTGCATCTGAGATGATTCTCCTTCAAGCCTTTGCGACCCTTCTACTTGTCTTTCTCCACCTCGAGATTCTTCCCTGGACTCCTGTCAAAAGGAGTTAGTTGTGGAAACTGACTGGTTCCTTCCTGGGAAAACACTTGGATCATTACCCATGGTGGGGTGAACTATATCCCCTCTTCCTCACGCGCTCTCGACGGTGCATGACCACTCAACGTGCCAATTCCACTACAAAAATCACAAATATGGGACTAGGAACCACCAGAGGTCGCCTATCCGTCCATATCCCTCTGAATTTCTCACTCAAATTCCTTTGCATACCTTCTTTTTCAGCCATGTTAGGTGATCGGAAACTAGGCAGAGAGCTCATAGTTCCTTCAAAAGGACCTTAAAGACGACGCAAAAAGATGGGTCACTACTTGTGTCTAAGTAGAACCGGTTGAGAATGACTTCAATCCGCCTGAACCATCGCGAGTACACCTGCAAAAACATAACGCCGGAGGAGATTCTGGCTTAGAGCCTTCGATGCTTAAGTAAGCACAAGATGAGTGCTCTGTAAATAAGAGTTGTATGTAATTTTGGTAGAATGTAAAGTAGCGTTTGGGTGTACCTTAGTCACTTTTATAGGGAAATGCCTGCCCGAAATAGTCTGTTCGACTGCCCGCAAGTAGCCTGCCTGGCTGTCCGGGCTTGATATTATCTGCTTAGTGCTTATCCATTTCTTAATTATTTTCTAGTCATCTTTAGATTCCATTTTATCCTCTTAAGTTTTCTTCTTATCCTTAATAAGTCAGTAGGTAATGCTTGTTAGGTCGTGTCCATTCCTTAGGTCGTCTATTTTGTAGCTCGGCCTTCAAGGTCGAGCTATTTTGAGCTCTTTAGTTGTTTAGATCCTCTGGTACAATCCAAGTCGTCCAGAGCCCCTCAAGTAGTCCGTTTCTAGGTCGTCTGAGGGTAAGGGTTTTGGTGTTCGATCTTTGACTACTAGGTCGTTCCACAATTCGATCGAACTCCTCATACTTAAGGTTATTTTCGGTTGACACACTTATGGCTATATCAATACGCAAACATTTTCTTCCTACAAGGGTATTTACGTTTAATTATTCTTATACATTTAAATTCTCAATAATAATAGATAGGATAGATTTTTTTTTTTATAAAGGAAACTTTATGCACTAAAAAATCTAAATTGTATAATATAATTTTAGAGTTATCATATACATAATATAGTCAATAGTGTATTANTTAAAAAAAAAAAAAACGTCTAATTATTTAAAGAACGTTTCAATTATTTAAACAAATATCATAAGATTTTTCTTTTTAATCAAAAAACTAGTACAATACCCGTGTATTACACAGGTGTTGAATTAGAAAACTTTTGTAAAAAATATTAAATTTTTATTTTTTTAAAACTAAAATAATTTAATTTTATATAAAACATTACTTTTGGTTTTAATTAAATTGTCAAATTATATTTTTTAACATAATAATTAAACAGCCGTACATTAAATAAAAATGTCAACCCGTGTTGAATTTTTTTACTTATATAATATAAAAATATCGATATTATTTAATATTACATAAGTATAAAAATATATATCTTAAATATATAGAAATAATATGGTGATATGTATATGCATAAGTGTAGAATATGTTTATTTAATATTAAGCAAAATAGATGAATTTTTTTATTTACTTGTGCGACTTATATGTGTTATATTATAATAAATTTTCTACCTTATAACATATAACTACATTAAATATAAATATATTAATTGATAAATAATTTAATTTTCTAATTAATTTTAATAAATAATTTTATTATTATTATAAAGATAAATATAAACTCCGCCTATGTTGCCTCAACATAGCAGGTCCCAAGCCCTGGTAAAGGAGGAGGGTTATGATAGGCTTGGCGAGCCAACGTAAAATCTAGCCGTTCTATGGAGATGAAACACATGAGAAATTCGTTGGGGCGTAACCCTCTTAGCGATGCGCCATATCGGAACCCGGGTATGGTGTCAAATGGGCAAGGGCCGGGTCGTCTCCCCCTTGGGGAGGCGCCATGTCGTGGTTTGGGCATGGTGTTAAGTGAGCAAGGACCGGGTCGTCATTTCTTTAGTGGCGCGCTACATCGGCGCCCGGGTGTAGTGGAAAATGAGCAAGGGTCTTCGCATCTCTCTCGACGGGTGCGAAGGGAAAGGAAGCTAGTCGAACCAACTAGGGTCCGTATAGGTAGTTGGAACGTAGGGTCCCTAACGGATAAACTACGTGAGCTAGTCGATGTAGCTACTAGGAGGCGTGTAAATATCCTATGCGTCCAGGAGACAAAATGGAAGGGACAGAAGGCAAAGGAGGTGGAAGATACTGGCTTCAAGCTTTGGTTCACTGGGGCTTCATCGAGTAGGAATGGTGTAAGCATCTTGATCGATAGGAGCCTTAAGGATGGAGTTGTCTATGTTAGAAGGCAAGGCGACCGGATTATCCTAGTCCGATTGGTAGTTGGAGATTTGACCATGAATGTGATTAGTGCCTATGCCCCTCAGGTAGGTCTTAGTGAGAGGTAATTCTGGGAGGACCTGAATGCCTTGGTTAGTACGGTGCCTGTCAGCGAGAAGCTCTTTGTAGGAGGGGACCTAAACGGCCATGTGGGTGGTTTCGAGAGAGTGCACGGAGGGTTTGGGTATGGTAGTAGGGACGAAGAGGGGGAGGGTGTGTTGGACTTTGCGATGTCCTACGACTTGTTGATAGCGAACACCCTCTTTAGGAAGAGAGAATCTCACCTGGTGACCTTCCATAGTGGACGACACTCAAGTCAGATCGACTTTATCCTTACAAGGAGGGAGGATAGAAGCGGTTGCGTAGATTGTAAGGTGATACCTGGGGAGTGTGTTCTCCCCCAGCATAAGCTGGTGGTGGCGAATTTTCGATTCCGAACACGTGTCCACAGGAACAAATGTGCCAAGACCGTGAGAACGAAGTGGTGGAAGCTTAAAGGGGAAGCGGCGCAGACGTTTAGGGATAGGATGCTAGGTGAGGGGCCTTGGGAAGAAGGAGAAGATGCAGAGGACATGTGGCTAAAGATGGCAACATGTGTACGGAAGGTGGCTGCAGAAGTCCTTGGTGTGAGTAGGGGAGGCAAGCAGGAAGCGAAGGACTCTTGGTGGTGGAATGACGAGGTGCAAAGGGCTATTCAGGAGAAGAAGGAGTGTTACAAGCGTCTCCACCTTGACAAGAGTGCAACCAACATTGAGAGCTATAAAATAGCGAGAAGGGATGCAAAGCGTGCCGTGAGTGTAGCGAAGGGTCAGACCCATGATGACCTTTATCAGCGCCTAGGCACGAAAGAGGGGGAGAAGGACATTTATAGGATGACTAAGATTCGGGAGAGGAAGACAAGGGACATCGACCAAATCAAATGCATGAAGGATGGGTCAGATCGACCACTGGTGAAGGATGGGGAGATCAAGGACAAATGGTGAAAGTACTTCGAAAAATTGTTTAATGGGGAGAGTGAGGGTCCTACCCTGGAGTTGGATGACTCATTTGAGGATACCAATAGACGCGTGGTGAGAAGAATTCGAGAGGCAGAGATCGGAGAGGCTATGAAGAGGATAAATTGAGGTAAAGCAATGGGCCCTTATGGTATCCCCATTGAGGTGTGGAGATTCTTGGGCGCCAGAACGTTAGCATGGCTAACTAAACCTTTTAACCTCATTTTCCGGTCAAAGAAGATGCCTGATGAATGGAGGAGATCAGTTGACGGAGAGATATAGGGACCAAAAGAAGGACTTGCACATGGTCTTTAAAGACCTTGAGAAGGCTTATGACAGAGTACCGAGAAATGTCATGTGATAGGCCTTAGAAAAGCACAAAGTCCCATCTAAGTACATTACCCTCATCAAGGATATGTACAAGGATGCGATGACGTGTGTCCGAACATGTGGGGGCGACACCAACGACTTCCCAATTAAAATAGAACTACACCAGGGGTCAGCATTGAGCCTTTATCTATTTGCCTTGGTGATGGATGAGGTCACAAGGGACATACAAGGTGATATCCCTTGGTGTATGCTCTTTGCTGATGATGTGGTGCTAGTTGACGAGAGTAGAGCAGGGGTAAATAGGAAGTTGGAGCTGTGGAAGGACACGTTAGAGTCGCAAGGCTTCAGACTTAGTAAGACGAAGACCGAGTACATGACGTGCGCTTTCAGCATGGCTTCACATGATGATGGTGACGTTACCCTTGACTGGCAAGTGGTGGCCAAGAAGGAGACTTTCCGGTATTTGGGATCGATGCTACAAAAGGATGGCGGCATTGATGCTGATGTTAGGCATAGAATTGCAGTCAGTTGGTTGAAATGGCGTCAGGCGTCGGGCGTTCTCTGTGATAAGAGGGTGCCACAAAGGCTAAAAGGTAAGTTCCATAGAACGGCGATTCGCCCGGCGATGCTATACGGTGCTGAATGTTGGCCTACAAAAAGGCAACATGTCCAACAACTAAGTGTAGCAGAGATGCGTATGTTGCGTTGGTTCTGCGGGCACACAAGAAGGGATAGAATCCAGAATGAGGATATTCGAGATAGGGTCGGGGTGGCTCCAATTGAGGAGAAATTGGTTCAACATCGGCTGAGGTGGTTCGGACATGTCCAACGGAGGCCTCCTGATGCACCGGTGCGTAGGGGAGTTCTACAGCGGGTCGAGGATGTTAAGAGAGGTAGAGGTCGGCCTAAACTCACTTGGGAAGAGTCTGTTAAGAGAGACCTTAAAGATTGGAATATCTCCAAGGATTTAGCGTTGGATAGGAGCGCTTAGAGGCTCGCTATCAACATGCCAGAACCGTGACTTTTGCTCCTTTCTCTCTCTCTCTCGTTTTTTTTTTTCGATCTCTTCCTTTCAGTTCGAGTCTTTTGGTGTTTCTCTTGGGTTTCATCTCTATCCTACCTCGACTTGCTTGGGACTAAAGGCTATGTTGTTGTTGTTGTATAAAGATAAATATAATTTATTTATTTTATATATACAATATGGATGTCAAATCGAAACTCATCAAAAGATGATTAATTTGATATATTATATATGTAAAACCGATAAGAAATACAATTAATACAAATATTAATTTATATCCAAGCCTAATTCCAAAGCATGATTTTTTGCCAAATAGGATTCCGAAGCATGAGAGTTTGTCACGTAGGCTCAGCGCTTTCTGAAATTATATATAGAAGGGGATTAAAAGTAACAATGCATAATAGCATGCTTGTAATTTTAGAAAGCAATAATTATCATGATAAAATAAGGAGGTGCAGGTATGAAGTATGATAAGATTATGCCAAAAACCTAAAAGAATGATTATTTAGTTTGTTCGAAATGCCACTCATAAAAATACTTTAAGATGGTAATTTTTTCTCAAAATAAGCGCATAGAAAAGTAAATTGGTTGCAATTCGCCAAAAAATTCTTTTCAACGCGCAAGTTTAAATAGTGTCACATGTTCTTACTCTTTACTAGTCGATATCACGTGCGATGCATGAATGAGTTTATATTCTAAACTTTTTCTTAGACTTTATTTTAAATATAATTGTTATCATTATGAAAATAAAATAAATAGAAAACAATAAAAAACATATATTATTCAACACTTTTCTTTTTGCACAATATTTATTATTTGAGTAATATTATTAAACTTTGTAGTTTTGATTTTTTTTAAATATCAATTAACCAATCTATGATTGTTAATGTACAAAGAAAATAAAAAAGAAAGAATGTAAACTTTAAAGTAGAGCTATTTTTTTTTTTACAGACTTTTACGTCTTAACAGTTGATTGCGCATAAAAATCATCTATTTTCATAAATACTTTCATGTCCCAAATTTTGATTATATCACATAAGGAAAAAAAATAAATAATAAATATTTATTAAATATTTAAAGAATATAATTTTGAATCTAAAATAAAGTACAAAGCGGGATAATTCAAAATTGTTTTCAAAAAGTTTTTAAAACGTTTAATATTTTGGTAAGTATATTCGTAAGAATAATCTTACCATTCTAATTTCAAAAAATTAGCAAGTTTGTTAATGGATAAATCTAGTTAGATAAATGATTAATTATTTAAAATATTATATTAATTAGATTTTAAAAAATCCAGTTAGATAAATGTGGATAACAAACTAGCATATTAATTAGTTTGTTATGAATGTGGTTATACGGAAGTTAAGATAAAATGAAATGTACTCAAAAAATTTACATGTGATCTTTTCATTCAAATGTTTGAATATAAAAATCTAATAACCAAATTTAGATTATATCACATAAGAAAAAATAAGTAATAAACATTTATTAATATATCTAAAATTTTATTTTTGAATTTCAAATAAAGTAATAGATGGGATAACTAAAATTCGTTTTCGAGAAGTTTTTAAAATATTTAATATTTTGATAAATATATTGCAGCACCCCGCTACTTAGGGCCAATTTTTTGCAAATTCTACCTTCGAAAACGCTTATAAATTTTTGAAATCATTTGCAAACTAACTAGGGATGCTGCTAAAAACTTATCTGCTTTAAAATCCGTTCCCTTTAAATTGGGTCTAACGACTGGTTTAGACTTTAAGAAAAACAGATTTAAATCTTTTATCGAACATGCATATTAAACTGGACACGTTCGTACTGGCAACTGGGTAGATTATTTAAGTCTGAAAAGTACTGTCATGCAAGTTCGAATAGAAACTAAACATAGCGGAAGTCTTAAAATGCGTGGCATAATAGTTATACAAAACAAAGTAAACAAATGTCCACGAATCGGCTAGTTGTGCCCAATCCACGACCACCACCACCACAACTGCCCTCACGCCTGCCCGCCGACCCTGTCATCTGGAAAAACATAATGGGGGTGAGTACTGCTCCTCTTGTACTCCATAAAAACTCAGGCTAAAGTAAGCAGCAATAAATAATGATATCACAGAACTGGTATGCATAAGTAAACTGAAATCTCCAGGACACTATGGCCGGTAACTGTAATCTCCCGGACACTCTGGCCGGTACCGTGTGCACACTCTGATGGTATATTTAAGGCGAACTGGGCCACCAGCAGAACTTAGGGAAGGCAAACTCGACCTTGACCCCAAGTAGATAAAACTCATATAAATATTTGATCATGATATCGACTATTATACTCAATGTATAACCCAGACTGGGTCCCCACCTGATCTGCTTTGAAAATATGTAAGTGTTGCTGTGCTGGTAGCTGACTCCTCAAGCTACATAAAAATATAAACAAACAAATATACTAAGTACTATGCTCGTCATATACTCAATTATATGCTAAGATGCTCTACTCTATCATATTACTCAACCGGATATAAAGGAACACTCTAAGGGTTCGCTAAAATAATTCTAAGTTCGGAAATTAGACTGATAAACTCAACTGGACTAGTTTGGCTCGGAAAAGTACTTAAATTTCGGAATAAGACTCAGACCGAAAATCACGAACCAAAACTGACTCGAACCGCTGGCTAAACCGGTCGGTTCGCTAACTGGCTGAACCGGGTCGGGCTGAACCGGGCCGGATTGGACCACCGGTTCACTCTGGACCGGGTGGTCATGGGCTGCTAGGGTTGGCCGGGCTCGGTCCCGCGCAGCCGCGCAGGGCCTGCTGGTGCCTTGGACTGGGGCCACTCGGGTGCTGCTGCGCACGATCGAGGTCGACTGGGCACTGGGGTGTGCGACTGGTCACGACCCGAGTGCGCTGGCACGAGAACTGACGCGGCCGGACACTACTCGCGCGGCTATGGCGTGGTTGGGGCTGTTAGGGCTCTGCTGGGCTACCCTGGGCACGCGGGCATGCTGTTGGGCACGTACCGGAGCCAACTGGACCAAGGGAATACGACTTGGGTTCACTGGGCACGGCACTGAACACTCGGGTGTGCGGCTGGCATGGCCCGAGGTCGACTCCGCGCGGCACAAGCGACTGGCTTGAGGCCACGCGTGCACTGACGCTGGGACAACGCTACCGGGCGCTGTCGGAGGTGCTTGGGCGCGGCTGGCGCCAAGACCTCGCTCACTGACACGGACAGGCGCTGCCACGTGCGCTGGGGGCTGTGGAGCCTCGCACACACTGGGCGCGGGCATGGACAGAGGCAACCTTAGCCTCGGTTGGCGCGGCCAAGGCACGGCGACGCTGCATGCGCGGCGGGTGACCCATGACCGGCCCTCACCGAACTTCCGGCTACTATTCCGGCGACTACCAACTCAAACCAACATAACATGATAAAAGACACATAAAAATGTTAAGAATAACTATGAGACCTCAGTTGGTTTAGGAGATGAGCTTATAGGGCCGATAAGGCTCGTGGCCACACTAAGTCACCGAACTAACATGCTCAACATATAATATCACTTATGGACGAATGAAATACATCAAAAATCATGGCTATAGTGGCTAGAACATTAGTCATATCTCACATGCATGTAACTAAGGCTCGGGGGTCCAAAATGACCCATTTTCATGAACAAATTGGCCGAGGCAACAAACTCCAATCATGCTAAAACTTTTACACCATCAAAGACATAAGGCTTGGGCATGCATGCAACTCGAATTCCAAATTTAAGGTCATTATTTCTTAAAATTCGGAACTTATGATTAAACACATGCATGGCTTGATTTTTCTTCATGAAAAATCCTAAAATATCATAAATAGGCTTAGGAAAAAAGATGGCTCGAGCTAACCTTCTCTGAAAGTGAGAAATGGCTAAAGGGTGCTTGCTCGGGCTAGTCGCAGCCTTTGGGACTTAGGCTCGACTTGGGGTGGAAATTTGCTGAGCTTTGATGGTCTCAAAGGACTTAGAAAAATCTAAGAAACACTTAGAAAGTGCTAAGCCTCGAGAGAAAATGGCTGCAAGTGGCTGGACCTCGGTGGCTCCCTTTCCTGGGCTCGCGCGCGTGCAGACGGCCAAGGTGAGTTGAGTTCGACTTTCGCTTTGATTTCTCTCAATATGTCCGAGTGTTTATGAGTCCAAGAGCAGCAAAAGGGCTGGAGAGTGACCCTTATATAGGCTGAGGGGCGGAGTTAGCTAGGTGGGATGGTGGGAGACCAAAATGAGTGCATTTTCCCACTCCACATGCACATAGGGACTTGGGAGCTGATGGGCAGCATCTTGCACGGTTTTTGGAGAGCTTCTCAGGGCACAAATGCTGAGGGAATAATTCAGGTCAGGTCTGGTCATGAGTGGGAGACAATCCCTTACACATTAGATTAAAATAATCACATGTGCACTCCACTAACTTAGGCTAAGGACTATCGATTATTCTTAATACTTTCTTATGGCCATCTTAGCTCAAATTAATCCTCATTAAGTCCTTAATAACCTCAGCATTTGGGTCTTGAGGAAAGTGGGCTGAAACTTCAAGAATTGGGCTCAAAAAGTGGGTTGTCGCGCTGCCAGCGCGACACTGGGCCTGGGCGCGAGAGGGCTGCTGGGCGCGAGACTGCTTGGGCTGCGCGTGCTAATTGACTTGGGCCGAGCTTAAGGGCTGAAATGAGGCTCACAACACTTAGAAAAATCCCATAAGTGTTCGGCCATGACTTAGGCACTCGAACTCGGTGAGGCGCGCGGCCTTGGGTGCGAGGACCTGAACCTTAGCACGAGCTCGGTGCGTGGCTCCTTTCGACCGAGTTGACTTGATCTAGGTCTCGATAAAATGATCTCATACTTAGAAAATATTCTAAGTAAGGCTATGAGCACGACTAGGGCTCGAACAAGACTCGGGACTATAGGGCTCGAGACTTGGCTAGGCGTAAACTAGGCGCAAGACTCGTGATCGAACGACTCTAATCCGGACACGGCTTGATTTCGACGATATATCGAAACATACTCGGTTCCGATTGTTCGTCAACTTGAATAATTAATTCCGACTGAATAAAATCCATTGCTAAAATAAATGGACCGGAATTAATAGCTGAAATTGAATAGCTGAATATCTGGGCTCAGAACTCAAGACGAGTGATATTAATAAAAGGAAAAATAGTTCAAACTCAGAACTAAAAATGTCACTTTTAATTAATACAGAACTGGACTATTACATATATCCGTAAGAATAATCATACCATTTTAATTTTTAAAAATTTGGAAAATTTGTTAATTAACTAAATTCAGTTAGATAAATAATTAATTAGTTAAAATATTATATTAGTTATATATTAAAATCCAGTTAGATAAATGTGGATAAAAAATTGTTATATTAATTAATTTGTTAGGAATGTGTTTATATGGAAGTTAATATAACATAAAATGTACCCAAAAGATTTGTTTAAATGTTTAAATTTAATAATCTAATAACCAAATTTAGATTATATCACATAAAGAAAAAAGATATAATTTTAAATTTCAAATAAAGTAAAGGCGGGATACTTCAATTTGTATTCAAAAAGTTTTTAAAATGTTTAATATTTTAGTAAGTTCATTCGTAAGAATAATTTTACCATTTTAGTTTCAAAACAAATTGGCAAGTTTGTTAATGATGTGAATCCGGTTAGGTAAATAATTAATCAGTTAAAATATCATATTAAATAATCAAATTTAGATTATATCATATAAAAAAGATTTAAATAATAAATATTTATTAATATATTTAAAAATATAATTTTAAATTTCAATTAATGTAGTAGGCGGTACACTTCAAATTTGCATTCAAAAGGTTTCTAAAATGTTTTATATTTTGGTAAGTATATATGTAAAAATAATAGTACCATTTACATTTTAAAAAATTTGGTAAGTTTGTTAATGAGATAAATCTGAATAGATAATTAATTAATTAATTAATTAAAATATTATATTACTTATATCTTAAAAAATCTGATTAGATGATGTGGATAAAAAAAATATTATGTTAATTAGTTGTTAGGAATGTGATTATATGGAGTTAAAATAAAATGAAATCTACCTAAAAAATCGGCTTGTAATTTTTTCTTTTAAATGTTTGAATTTAAAATTGTCCAATAAATTTCAAAAACTCATTTAGACGGGATTTTTAAAAATTTTTAAAAAAATCGTTAAGCTTAGTAACTTTAAAAAATTTAGACGGGTTTTTACTTTTTTGGTGGATTTTAGTAACTTTGAAAAATTTGGTGCTGTTTATTGTGTTGTACGTAGACGATATGCTGCTAATCGGAAACGATATGAGAGAATTGTCAAACGTAAAGATATGGTTGTCTAAGGAGTTTGATATGAAGGATTTGGGTGAGGCAGGACACATTCTTGGTATTAGGGTCATTTGAGACCGTAAGAAGAGAATGTTGTTGTGCCTATCATATCTTCGTACGTAGATACATTCTTGGCCAGGTTCAGCATGCAGAACTCTAAAAAATGGTTCTTACATTTTCGACATGGAGTACCTCTGCCTAACGAGATGTTTTTAAAGACACCTCAAGAGATAATGTAACACCCCGCCTAAACTTACCAAAATCAGAGTAAATTTTTCGCGCAACTAATGGAAACACTGATTTAATTTTTGAAAACTCAATTTAACTTTTTCAAAAATACTTTAACTACAGCGGGATGCTACTCAACTTTAATTCTTTAATCTTTAATCTACTATGCATGCAACCAAGTAAAATTCATTTTAGAATTAAGGGCATGAAAATTTACTGGAATTGCACATGCAGTCTGAAATTCTTAAATACTGAAATACTAGTCTGAAATTCTGAAATACTTGAATACTGAAATACTGTTCTGAAATTCTGAAACATAGTTCTGGAATGCAGAAGCAAATAAGTTAAGAAAGCACACACAAGCATCAATAAACATGCAACGACAAAAGACAGATAATCCAAACATGTTACTATATGACATGTTCACTCAAAATATCCTGGCTGATGACCACCACCACATATCAGCTCACGTGCCACGCGGGACTCCGTCACCTGAAAGATAGTTAGTGGAGAGGCGTGAGCACAACTAAATCAACGGTGCTCCGCTGGAACCGGCACTGAATAAACATCACCTTTAATGACAAATCATGTAATCTTGGGACTAACGGTAAACCGGTACTCATGTGCACACTCTGGGGGTCTCCTTCCACAGAAATCCAGGCTGAGCAAAGCACCACTCATATGGACACTAACTTAGGCTGGGCATAGCACCACTCATCTAAGTCATGCTGAAACCTAGAATTCTTACCAAGTCGGGATCACTCATCGGACTCGGTCTACAATTTAATCACATATAGACATCAGACATAATAAATTATTAAAAGCGATGAAGTACACAATACAGTGGTCCCCACCTGGATGTTGGCTAATAAAAATGTTGAATAAACTGAACTGACTGGTAGCAAGTGGAGGCTCGACTCTCCTCAAGCTACAAAATATTGAGCGAAATATTCTCAGTACTCGGGCTCAGAATAAGAACTCAAATTATATTATCAGATCTGTCTAGGTTCGATCACTGGGTTTTGAAAAACATTTTGGGAATTTACATGCTGATTTTGAAATTATTTTTGTGTTTGAGGCATGCTAGAGTTCTTTGAAATATTTCTAAGTCTGGAACGATAATCAGACTGAAATCTTAAATCTACTGGGTTCCAATCTAGCTAGTTCTAAGTTGACTGGATTTTATCTGACTGAATCTTAAATCTGACTGAAATCATAAATGTGATTAAATCTTTAATCTGAAATAAATTTGGATCTGAAATCTTAAATATATAGGAAATATTAAATCTAATTGGATCTGAAAATCTATCTAAAATTTCTTGAACCGACCAGACTGCCCGGACTGACTCGATTGGACTGGACCGAATGCTCACTCGGAGTCGGTCGATAATTCTCTTGACTATGTGCAACACAGTTTAACCGTGTTTGGGTTCGGCGTGGCAACTCAGGGCCGACACGAGCTCGACTGACACGGCTTAGCCGATGCACGAGTTTGAAACGGTGCCACGGTCACTGATGCAGGGGCGTGCTTGGGCCACGGCTAACGAAAACGGCGCGTAGACAGTCGATCGGATGGACTCGGTGCACGGGCACGCACTCAGTGGTTTGACTCGGACTCGGTGCACAGGCACTCACTCGGTGGTTCGGCTCCAACAGTCGGATGAGAGTCAAACACGTGTGCGAGATAACGATACGAATTAAGAATTGATGTTACGACGTTTAAAATTATTTAAACGGTACTAGGGTTCAGTCGATTAAACTTGGATCTGAAAATTACCCGGTTATCGGAACCGGATAAAACTAAGGTTTCTGATTCTCGAAAATTCTAACTCATTTAAGGTCGATATTTAGAACATAATTTCTATGTGATTTATATCGATTTTATAATCAAGAACTATAGCTAAAATCCACAACCGGACTAGTTTTCTATCTTCTATATTTATCGCATTTCTCGGGTAAAGTCCCAATTTTTAATCTAAGTCAAACGGCATGCAACATTCACGAAATTTAAAACATAGCATCCACATCATATACGTAGTCTATGGTCAAAATATCGCGACCCAATTCAACTCCTAACCCATTCCACTAAGAAACGCATTAAGCGGTCCATAACTCCAAAAATCTCGTTCGTCTATCAAATGAACTCTAAAAATTTCTCGACCCGCATCCTAAGACTGAAGACAACTCAACTAAATTCATAAAATTTAATTTACCATTTTATCTCGTTTATATAGAAAGCTCGAATAATTTGCTTCAAGCTCGAAAATTCTCAATAATTCAAAAAATACTCAAATCACCAATTCATCAATTTTATAATTATTCGATAATCATAACTAAGCCATTGGAGTCGAGTTCAAGCCATTTTACCTAAAAGCGGGCTGGAATCGGAGATCGAAAAGTAAAAAATGCTAAAGAAATGGAGCGGAGCTTGAACCAGGTCGAGTTTAGAGCAACCGGGTCGGATTTGGTGTTGTTCGGGTCGAACCGGGTCGAATTCTGGAGCGGGTCAACTTGGTCCGAGTTGACTAGGTCTGAACTGGGTCATGTTGAAACAGTCGACTCACTGAGTCGTGGATCTGGCGAGTTAAGGCTGGCTCGCGCAAGTGGATGGTTGCTGGGGTCAGTTCTGGGCTCTGGACGGCTCGCTGGTCACGGAACCGGCTAAGGGTGGCTCGGTCGTGGATCGACTCGCATGGACGGAGGTGGTTCGGTCGCGGTTCGAGCTAGACGACGGCAGACTGGAGCTGCTCGAACTGGAGTTGGGTCTGCCGACGTGGAGAAGCTGCGTCGATGGACTCGCGAATGGAATCTATGATGGTGGCTCGACTAGTCGGAGGGCTGGTCAACAGCGAGAGAGGAGCTGTGAACTGTGGACGGCATGGCTCCAGCTCACGAACCGAAGCTGCGGCGGAGGCGTGGAGGAGTTGGTTCACCGGAAATCATGCATGTGAAGAGCTTCGCCGGCGGCTTGAGGAGCTGGTTCGTCGGAAACATGGAGTTGAAGAAGTTGCGACTTGAGCTGGACGGCGGCAAGAGCTTCGACGGCGTGAAGGTCGTCAGAGGACAGCGACTCGCTGGAGGGGATGGCCGGATTTTGGTGGATTTGAGCTTGAAGATGATGAATAGTGATGAAATGAGGATTGTTGGGCTAGGTTTTGCAAAATGAGGTTGGAAGATGATGTTATATATATAGTAGTGTGTAGGACTTAGGGTTTGCTTGTTATTGGGCTCAAAACCGGGCTTGTAAAATCCTAACACTAGGGCTCGATTAAATCGAACATAGACTTAGGAAATTTTAAATGCTCGGCTAGAATTAATCGAACTTGGACTAATTAAATTAGTCTGTCGAATTTTTCTAGAATAATTGGGCTCGGATTTAAAAATTGACTATAGGCTCGATTTTTAAATGGACTAAAATAAAATCGAACATGGACTCGATTTACTAAAATGGGATGGGTCGAAAGAAAATCGAACATAGGCTCGATTAACTTAAATGGGCCGGCTAAAATAATTGGACTTGCTCGAAAATGATTATGCTCGAATAAATTAATTAATCGGCTTCGGTCCGCTTTAATAAAATTTTCGATCATTCCAAGGCTCGATTTTTAAATATAGAACCGATACTTGGGCTAAATAAATCCGACTTTAATACTTCAAATTGAATAAATTCTCCATGGCTTAGACTTTAAACTAGTTACTCAATTTAATGCAAATAATAATAATAAATGCATCAAATTAAGGAACTTAATATTTATGGAAATAAAGTCAAGCTCCATAAATAGTAATTACTATTCTGGGATTACAGATGAAGGACATGAAGACCGTTCCTTATGCTTCAGCAGTAGGAAGTCTTATGTATGTAATGATGTGCACAAGTACCGACATTAGCTATGTCGTTAGCATGGTAGCAAAATATCAAAGTAATCCAGGCTCAGGAAATTGGCTTGCTGTGAAACATATACTCAAATACCTAAAGAGGACTAGAAGTACATGTTAGTTTACCGTGCAGACAACTTGCTACCCAGGGTTACACCAATTCCGATTTCCAATAAACCGAGATAAAAGTAAATCTACCAGGTTATGTGTTTACATTGTGGGGTACAACCAAGGAGGAGTGCCAAACAGAGATGTGTGGCAGACTCCACCATGGAAGTCGAGTATATCGCAGCTTCAGAAGCAGCAAAAGAGGCAGTATGGCTTAGAAACATTTTGGTAGACCTAGAAGTAATTTTGAGTTTACTATGATAATAAGGGTGCAATAGCAAACTCAAGGGGAGCACGAGCCCACAACGCCAGTAAACACATAGAGCATAAATACCACATGATTACTAGAAATCGTAGGGAGATGAGATGTCTAGGTTTCTAAGATCTCATCAAAGGACAACCTAGCTGATCCTTTCACTAAGAGTTTGTCGGGGAAGGTCTTTGCCAGACACGTAGAAGGAATGGGAGTCAGATGTGTGGTGCCAGGATCGACATAGGTATTTTAGAATAAGGATTAAAATGATGTATACTAGAAAAGCGGAAGCTTTAAGTATTAGTCGGAGAATGTTAGTGTATATACTAAAAGCTTGGCTTTGAATGCTATTTACACTATTTATGTTAAATGAGATTTCGTGTTTGATTAAACAAAGTTTTATTTGTTCAATTGTTTTACACTTAAATAAATAGTTCATCACAGGTGGACAGAAGATCATTTATCATTCACTTGCGAAACATAAGGAAGTTGGTTCGCAACCTAGATAGAAATTGAACAAGCTATGGGAACGGTTGTAGTGTCAATGGTACATTTGACCTCGACTAATTAGTTTTACTAGTACAAATAGTGTATTGAACATGATCCCAAAGAGGAGCAGTTCGTTTTGTACTGATCGGCATAAAAGAACTAGGCCTCGACTAATTACTGTGTCTTCTTAACCCGAAAGATATAAATAGGCACATGTATGTACTATTTACTGCTCTAATTCTTCATGGTTAGATCCATTATGTCTGGATCAGTAACTGGCTGAGTTGGGTAGTATTGGTGCATGGCATGATGTGTTGTTAGTATATTTACAATCACCATGTATTTCTAATGGTTGAAGTTTGATGATATCCCTGAAGTGAGCTCAGAAGAATTATTATGTTAAACTCTGCAGGTGGATTAAATTCTGACATAATAATAATGCACTGAGTGGTGCTAGATTCAGTTCAACAAGTCAATTAATTTAATTGTTTGTAACTAAATTATTGATGGATATTATATCTTAAAATGGGGAGCTAATTCGAGTAATTAGAAATTTGAGCTCAAATCATAATTTAGAAATTAAATTGGAAGTTTTCTTTTGAATAATACTACTTTAGTGGAATGACTGTAATATTTATATTTAAGCTTTAGTGAGTTTATCCCATAGTTTGACCCAAATATGATAAGCCCAATTTAATGTCTCCTTAGGTTCCCTATTGAAACTTATAAATGCACTACCTCTCTTATGTTACAAGTCATATAATTCCATACACTTAAGAGATATCTAGATTCTCCTTCTCACCAAGAGAGTTCTAGAGGTATTATAAAATTCAAATAGAAGTACTTAAGGTAGTGAAACACTCGACACACCGATCGAGCACCCGACCACCGGCGACCATCGCGACCAGAGGCCATCGGCGACCTGTTGCTCCCAGCGACCCATTACTCCAGCTCCTGGCGAGACCCTGTCCCGCCGCATGTTGTGAACCAATCTATCACCATTGCGCATGGCTCGCTACTTCCTGGCTCCCGCATGCACGCTGTCGTACGATGACCCCGAGACAACCCTGACGAGGTGATTTTCGACGAGTGAAAAATCAGACGATCTCCATCAACAAAATCTACGTCTTAGAATCTGTAAGTTTTGATTCGTAAGTCTTCTACCTTAATCTATAGATCCGCTACGCATAGGTTAATTTGTAGATAAATTTGTAACTTGCACATTAACGGCGATCCTTATAAATCCCAACAATGATATCAAGAAATATTCAACCTATATGAAAGTTCATATTTCCATGAGGGCTTCTATGATTTTTTTAGCTTATTTGATATCTAAGTAGTGATTACATTCTATACAAATCATCAAAATATGTCACAAAATATTCGAGTGAATCTTGGCTCTTTCATGTATGTCAATTGTGATGTCAATTGTGAACTCAACATAGATAATAAATGCACTTAATAACAAAAAAATATATAACCTAAAATGATTTTGAAAAAATTATGTAACTATATATAATTATTCCACTCATCGATATATGACAATACAATGATTAATTAATGTGTCTTTTAAATAAGCTATTGATACCATATATTCTTACAAATTTAAAAATAGAAATCTATTATTAATACATCAAAACTTGTTATTGAATCTTGAAATTTGAATACATATGTAAATTTGACAAAGACTTATATTATATATCACTAAAATAAAATTAAAAATAAGTAAAAAATAATTATTAAATAACGTTTTATATTTTATTTAAAACATCAGAAATCTCAATGTTCAGTTTATGATATAATCATGTCTTTTGTTTTATGAGTGATTAACAGAAAAATCAAAAGAATAGTTTATGATATTGACAAATTAAAAAATAATTCATGTATTTGAAAAAATATTTCATAGAATGTAAATACCCTACAATTCCACACGATATCTTGGTCTCCCGTTGGGTATAGGAAGATCAAAGATTGAGACTTTTAAGTTTGTGCTGGAATTAATGAAATCCATAATCCAAAATTGGAAATCTAAACTGCTCCCTTCTGCTAAAAGGTTCAGCTCCCTGTGCAAAACAAAAAATCCTGTCACTTGATATCCCAGAAAGCAGCAGTTTGCAAGGTCACAAAGCTAGAACTGGGGTTCACAGAATTTGGAAGTTGAAAGTTCATTGGAAATTGAAACACTTCATCTGGAAGTGTTGTACTGAAACTCTGCCTGTTAAATCATAACTAAGGAAAAAAGGTATGGATATTGATGTGGTCTTCCAACATTGTGGAGAAGCTCCTGAGACTATAGAGCACATTTTCTTTGATTGCCCACAAGCCCTAAATCGTTGGAAGGTAGAACTTGTTAGATGGGATGGACTCCATTTTGCTACTGGTCTCTCTTTCAGATGTTGGTAGGATCACCTTTGCTCATTTGGAGGTTCTGAAGTTGCTGAAGCCCGCATCCAACTTACAACATATTTGCTTTGATGGCTTTGGAAATCCTGGAACCTATGGCTCTTCTAAAAGGTTCAGCTCCCTGTGCAAGTTGTTGTGAAGGAAGCTCTCAATGACTGGTTGTCTTTTCCAAATCTGGTTTAGATTGGTATTGATTTTGCTGTTGGTTTGGTTTTTCATGTGTAGTTTCTGTTTTGTTTTTCTCTCTAGGCAGTTGCAGTGGAGAGATTCTTGTTTTCTTCTTCCTAGTTTGTCTAGTTTATTGTCGAGGCTCTAGCCACCTTGTACATGTCCTCCCACTCTTTTATTTGCGATGTTATCTTTGTAATTGTATTTGGATGGTTCGGAGTTAATCGATCTTTCTATCGTTTCGGAAAAAAAAAGAACTGTTTTATATATGATTTTATTTTATAACATGCATTATTTTATGTTTTTATCTTAACTCCTTAGTATATGGGCTATTCTATACAATTCATCATGATATAAACATGTATGAAATGTGATACTTTGTAATTAAGAAAAAAGATCTTGATTCAACATTGACATATTTTACAATTTATTTTACAACAACAACAACAACATAGCCTTTAGTCCCAAGCAAGTCGGGGTAGGCTAGGGATGAAAACCAAGAGAAACACACAATTTATTTTACAATTACGTTAAATTAATTTTATTTAACTGAATTTTATTTGTTATTATGTATTCGTAAAATTTTACATTAAAATACAATTTTATATGTTTTTCTAATCGTTGGGGCATGTGCGTAGGAGAGACTTCGAGGTACCGATGAGAAGGATAGAAACATAACAATTAAGAATGCAGGCAATAATCGTTTGGGCATGTGCAGGGGAGACTTCGAGGCAATAAAAATGATTTAAAATCATTAAATTTGAGTGAGGATATGTGCTTTGATCGAGCACGATGATGATATGTGATCCATATAGCAGACCTCACTTGGTTGCATTTTAACGACTTGTTGATTGATTGCTTGATTGATTGTTGTAATTATAGTTTTATTATTACAAATATACTTAAGCAATAAAAGATCATCTATTGAGCAATGTCTGGCATTTAACTTTTTTTTACATGTTATTTATTGTTCTATTATAAAGTAATTTTTACAATTATATAATATGATTTAATATGTTTTTGTTTCTTTTTAAAAATTGTCTTTTCTTGATAAAAATATTATTAAAATAACTTTTGGTTGTTAAACTGTACTTTAATGAAAAACACATTTTATAGCGCCCCTTTCGTTTTATAGAATATTTCGTGATTTATTTGTTTTATTATTATCATTGCTTTTATTTCAGGATTTATTTATTGCTCGATTATTATTATTGATTGCTCGTTTTTGTCTTGTTCTATTTATCTGCTTTATTATTAAATTGCTATGTGATTAATTTTTTTGTTGTTTACTTTATTTTTATGGTGATGTATGATTGAGTTAGAATTATTTTAGTTGTTAGTATTATCGTTTGGCGATTTTCGGTTTAATCGCGTAAACCGATTTTAATCCGTTTCAACCCGTTTCGTTTTTAATTTCAAACTTCAAGTACTTTATCTTGTCCCAACCATTCTCATTACTTCGGTCCAAATGAACCCATAGAACCGACCCTATGTGCATAAGGTGAAGCATTTTTGCCTTAGAATATATTTGTCCTCTTTTGATTGAAATTCAAATAAATAAAATGCATTTTTGGAATGTCTTGTAGCCACACCATCAGCCCTCAATCCACACGTTAGAAAATCTCCAATGCTCTAATGTTATTGTAGGATAAATTTTGACAAATGTCAAAAAATTAAATAGATTGTGAACCATGTAGGATAAATGTTGAGTTCACAACTATTAAATAAAAAAATCATTTTCAATGCACAATGTAGTCGAATTATCATATTATCTACTTACCAAATATTAAAATTTTAATATGAATTAATAAAATTAATTAAACAATTAAACATTTTAAAAATGGTAATAATAACTAGAGTGTAGAGGAGAATGTGAATGAACCACATGCTTGTCTACATTGTAGAAATTAATTATGTCCACATCATCACAACATTTGTGATTAAATTGTGCATTGGAGATGGAAAGTTGTGGTATTAATAAATGTGTTGATGTGAAATGTAATTTGTCACCACAACATTAAGCATTGGAGATGCTCTTGAGCCTCCTTCAAATCAGCCATTAGTGCTCTTAATTATGGCAAATTGAATCAATATTATTGCCTCATTAAGTTGGGAATCATTCTCCCCTCATTTGCTCATTTTCCACACGCCCTTCTTCTCCCAAACACTTACAAATTCAGAAAACTTGTCCTCTCTCTCATATCACTCTGCTCACTAAAAACTTTGGAGAAAAACACCACGAGACGGCCTCCTCTTGCAAGTCCAGCAGTAGATCATTATTCTTAGCCTTCTTGTCGACCAAAGGAGCCCCTTATCACCACAATTAGCAGCATCGTGAGGCCTTTAACACCATCTCTGAAGCCACGTTCCAGCCACCTTGAGCCTGGCCAGCCGAGAAAGTAGGAAAGCTGAGAGTACCGAGCCCAAAAACCGAGCCATCTTTCTCTTATTTTTTCTTCATGTTTGAGGCCGAGAAAAGGTATCGAGCAGAAAACTTTTAGCATCGATTTTTGGCTGAGAATTATGTGTATATATATGTGATTATATGTATCTTGTTGTGGTTTAGTTTCAGCCCTTGAGTACATGAGAATATGACTTGAGATGGATTAGTTTGATCAATTCGAATTCATGAATCTGCAGCCTATTTGATTCAATTTTTACCCTAGTTATATATGTTCGATTAAACTGAAATTGTTACTGCTATATGTTGTATGTGTTATGAGTTCACCTGTAAAATTTCAGCCCAATCCGAGTTAAACTGCATGCTGCAGGAATTTTCGACTTAAGGTCTGTCCTGGGTGATGTTTTGACAGGTTATATTGTGTTTATGCCCTGTTTTGGCCACCTTATATATGTCCATTTGATCTAAATATTTTATAGAAGATATCCTATGTGTGTTTTGATTGATCATGTCGAATTTTAGATTATTTTGAGGTCTATAGCATGATATATAGATTTTTGAAATCAAATGTGCAGTTCGAATTCGAAGGTTCATGTATTAGCTGCTACTTTAGATCGATATATCTCAACCTACGAGCATGATATTGACCTAAAATTTTATGGCATGTTTCTATATGTGTTGAGAGTATGTCTATTAAAGTTTAGCCTCAAATGATGTTTATTTAGTGAATTAAAATTATTTGAGTCTTAGCATATCAGTCTGCAATTGATTTTGAATTTTCTCATCATATTCTCATGATTTTGATTTGAAATTTTTAAGAGCATTTCTTGCATGAGTTTTGATCATGTCTGTCAAATTTAGCTTCAAATGATGAGTATAGAAGTTTAGAGAAATTCTTGAAGCAGCAAGTGTCTATCTCATGTTTATGTGCAATGTTTAGGTGAATAGTTGACCTTCCTATTGTTAAGCTTTAGACTTAAAATTTTTGCAAGAGATACTTGAATATGTAAAATATTTAATTACTAAGTTTCAGAATTTTATGAGTTATGTGTGATTTTATAAAAATCATGGAGTTTAAGGGTCCATTTTGCCTTATATAGTTTAGGTAATTGGGAACACTTAGACCGGTTCATAGTCCCTTCAGATAGGAGTTATGTAGCTCAGTATATGGCCGGTTAGATCAGTTCAATTAGTCAGTATCAGTTTTTGCGTGTATTATCTGCCTTATGTGAATTATTTGATTATCTGATTTTATCTGCCTTGTGTGCTTATCTACTATCACCTAAATAAGATAAATATTATTAACTATAGATTATCGAGGAGTCTAGCCCTCTACCTACATTTTGCTGATCATTGTGTGTCTGTTTATCTCTACTAATCAGGTGGGTGTTGATAAACCTTACCGTGTATGTTATTTGATATAATTGCTTGGCTTGATAATCAATGTATGCATGTGAACCGTTAGTCTATGAGAAGTTTATCTCCATTGATGGGGTTCCGATGTCTCCGGCTTTAGCCTATAGAGAGTATTCTCCCGTTGATGGATTTTTTCGACTGTTTAGCTCTCGTTGATTGGTTTTTTCTGACGGTTTAGATGTGATCACATGAGCGTTGATGCTGTTTAGGAGGTAGACTAGACGATTTGTATCCATGTTGTGATTATGATTTTAAGTCATTATATTGAATAGACTACATGGTATTCCCACAGTAAGCATGGTGGTTGCTCACTCTCACTACTTCCCCCTTTTTAGGTTGAGCTGGTAGCCGCGGCAAAAGACGAGCAAGGCGGGGTCATATTTATCTGCTGATTATGAATTGTTATCGCCTCCGCATTTTGATTATAATTGTTATCATTTGCCAGAACACATTTAAACTGTTGTGATATAGGTTAATTCGAGGAGTTATTATTTGATTTATTCGTGGAAATAATTTGATTTGTTTCTGGAGATATTATTGGATTTGTTCGAGGAGATATTATTTGATTTATTTGTGGAGAGATTATTTGATTTGTTCGAAGAGATATTATATGATTTGTTCGAGGAGATATTATTTGATTTGTTCGTGGAGATATTTAATTTGTTCGTGGAATTATTTGATTTGTTCGAGGAGATATTATTTGATTTGTTCGTGGAGATATATGATTTATCCGTGGAGATATTTGATTTGTTTGTTAAGAATTGCAAAATGGATGACGTGAATATAATGTGGATAATGATCTCTTTGAATTCTTGTCAAGGAAACAACGAATAAACCTGAGTCTTGACAAGCTATGGCGGAACTTTCGAAGACAAAATGGACGAGCATGAATCCATCAAAGCAGGATGATAATGAGGGACGAGTCTGGATGGTGCTGATCGCCGGTGGCAATTTCAAAGGCATAAATCATTCTCTTTTGGAGGGGTAAGATAATGGGGAGTGTGATTCTACCTTCAAATATAAAATTAATCCCAACTCTCATGGGCGGTCAAGTTCGACTAACACAATTTATTGACACACTGAGTCTCTTAACATTCTTTTCTAGAGAAATGTTCATTGTTTGAATATCTTAGGCGAAATGTCTCTGAAATTGTGGTGTATATGGATATGTCTATAATTATTATTTGGGTGACCAACAAAATGCAAAAAAGGAGGTGCACGTGGAGCCTTGAACAGAAAGCTGGCATGACTAAGGCCTTCGGACTGGCCAATCTCGAGTCGTCATGACTAAGGAGCTTGGTATTTGGAGAAACTCATTGGAATTTTTGTTTGGTGCATTGGTTTATTGGTTGTTTATATCTGCAAAACAAGGTCTATTGTCAGTTTTTGTTGAATTCATGGTTTTGTGAAATTCTGGTCGACTGTACATTTGAGTGGGTGTTTATATGATTTCATATCGTAGTAAAGAGGCTTGCATATAGATTGAGGTGTGGTATAAAATCATGTGGACCAATTTGACAGCTTTGATTTATTCATCTCGTGATTATTATGGCTATCAAAATTGCAAATTGGAGGATGTGGATTAAATACGATTAATTGTACTTTTTGAATACTTGCTGAGGAAAATACATGAACAAGTGGACTGGATATTGGTTATTGTGAGGAGTGGAAAGCATGGATCAAACAACAACTCAGGTGGTTGTGCACAGACAGGAAAGGGAGGTCGAAAAATATGCTTGATTTTTTTTATCTTGTTCGACATGGCTATGCATTTTATGTGACTAACGAAAATGATCGATTACTATTCTATCTTGTGGGGTTTGGTGTGTTTCTTTTCGACCTCAGTGGCAGGTCGAAGTGTTCGAGCTGTTCGACAACAAAAATCCACCATGACTAAGGCCGTGAGGCTAGGTGGTCTCATGTATCGACCACTCCTCCGAGGGTGGACATGTGTTCGAATACAAAAATCCACCATGACTAAGGTCGTGAGGCTGGGTGGTCGCATGTATCGACCACTCCTTCGAGGGTGGGCATGTGTTCGACAACAAAATTCCACCATGACTAAGGTGAGGCTGGGTGGTCGCATGTATCCACCACTCCTTCGAGGGTGGGCATGTGTTCGAAGACAAAAATCTACCTTGACTAAGGCCGTGAGGCTGGGTGGTTGCATATATCGACCACTTCTTGGAGGGTGGGAATGTGTTCGAAGACAAAAATCCACCATGACTAAGGTCGTGAGGCTGGGTGGTCGCATGTATCGACCACTTCTTCGAAGGTGGGCATGTGTTCGACGACAAAAATCCATCATTACTAACGCCTTCGGGCTGGGTGGTCGATCCTAGTGTTGGGTCGTTGAAGACATAAAGGACGGATAGCTCGAGCATATTGATTGTTTTTACTTGATTTGGTGTATGGATTTATTTATTAACCTCAGTGACAGGTCGAAAAGACAGAGCCTAAAAATCCACCATGACTAAGGCCTTCGGGATGAGTGGTCGATCCTATTGTGGGGTCGTTAAAAACACGGAGCCTATTGGAGACCTCAGAGACAGGTCAATGATTTTTCATAGATTTTGATTTTTGTCGAATTTGTTTTTCGACCTCAGTGGCGGGTCGATGGAGTTCATTTGGAGCAACACACGAAGCTTATTAGAGACCTCGATGGCAGGTAGGGATGTCAATAAAACCCGTAGGGTCGCGGTACCCACGGGTTACCCACAGTTTCGGGTCAGGTAAACCCAAGATGATCGGGTATCGGGTCAGGTTCGGGTAGAATTATGCTACCCGAACCCCGGGTCGGGTCGGGTCGAGTGCAGGTATATTAGAAAAACCCGTTACCCGACCCGAATACCCTACCCGTTTACCCGCAACCATTGAATTATATATATATTATAAATATAAAAGTAGTCATCTGTTATTAATAAATTAGATTATTTATTATAATTTTTTTTAATGGTTAATTTTTATTTTACTTTTTCAAAAATAATATAATTTTTTTATTGCTTTTATTGTCAAACTTAGTTAATAAATTATTTGTTACATTATAACTAATTGTGAAATTATTTTATTTTATTTTTTCATATGAAATGAGATGGGTTAGGTAAAGCCCAAATTTAAGAACTCGGGTTACCTATTTACCCGATGAAAACCCACTAACCCGCCGGGTAAAATCTAATCCAAACCCGAAGATCACTAGTCCGGTAACGGGTCGGGTTTGGGTTGGGTAAATTATATACGGGTCGTGTTTGGGTTTGCCAATACCTGACCCGACCCATTTACATCCCTAGTGGCAGGTCGATGTTTTTTACTTGATTGTGAATTCTATCGAATTTACTTTTCGACCTTAGCAGCAGGTCGAGTGAGTTCATTTAGAGCAATTCACGGAGTTTATTTGCAGACCTCGGTGGCAGGTCGATGATTTTTATTTGGCTTGGTTTTGTCGAATTTATTTTTCGACCTCAGTGGCAGGTTGATGGAGTTTATTACGGATAGTTCTAGCAGATTGATGGTTTTTACTTGACTTGTTTTTTCAAATTTATTTTTCGACCTCAGCGGCAGGTTCACTCGGAGAAGTTCACGAAGTCCGGTTATTCAGATTAATGGTTTTTACTTGATTTTGGATTTTGTCGAATTTATTTTTCAACCTCAGCGGCAGATCGAGGTAGTTCATTTCGAGCAGTTCATGGTGATTATTTGAGGACCTCAGTGGCAGGTCGTTGATCTTTTCCTTGATTTTGGATTTTGTCGAATTTATTGTTTGACCTCAGCGGCAAGTCGAGGGAGTTCATTTGGAGCAGTTCTTGGTGACTATTCGAGGACCTCGGTGGCAGGTTGATGATCTTTACTTGATTTTGGATTTGTCGAATTTATTTTTCGACCTCAGTGGTAGGTTGATGGAGTTTATTCTAAGCAATTCAAGGAGTTTATTTGCAGAACTTGGTGGCAGGTCAATGATCTTTACTCGATTTTGGGTTTGTCGAATTTATTTTTCGACCTCAATGGCAGGTAGATGGTTTGTTTTCTTTATCGAATTTGACTTCCGACGGCAGTGTGGCGTCAAGACGTTCAGTTTTCGAGAGGATACACAGCAGAGTTGAATTTCAAATTTTGAACTGAGGGGCGATATGATAGGACGAGGTGGTAGAAAAGGTTTATCTTTGAGTGAAGAGAGCTCGAACATTGTGGTCGAGAAACAACATACATGAGTTCAAATTTTTAAATTCAAGACTTTAGGGATAGATCGAGAAAATCTATCAAAGTATCATGGAAGTCCAAGTAAGCAGGTCGAGAGATATCAAAGGAAGGTCGACATTGCAAAATAAAAAGTAAAGGAATCTACTCTAGGAATCAAGGTTCGACCCCAGTGGCGGGCCCCTCAATTTTCAACCTCAGTGGTCATTTCGCTTTCAGTGTTCGACCCCCGTGGCGGGTCACTCGATTTCGACCTCAGTGGTAAGTGTTTCGATGTTCAACCCTCAGAGGCAGGTCTTTCGGTTTTTTACCTTAGTGGTCATTCGGTGTTCATTTGGGTCCCGATGCTCAATTGGACGTTTGGTGACTATTTGGTGGTGGAGGATTTATTCAAATTATAATCTCAGTAGCAGGTTGATGGAAACAGCCCGAAGAGGCAATTCACTCTTCGATCGAGTCATGCTTACTCGACCAGAATCGGGGGTTGGGGGGGAGGGGGGACTAGATGATATAGGATATTATACCAGACTGGTTTTAATGGATAAAAAGGGGATATATTGAAGAATAAACCCACACATGGGCTAGGACACGTTGTGTGATGGAATTGGACAAGCCCAACTTGGGCCATAAGGTACATTCCCCTATAAAAGGGGTCTAAGGTATCCCATTCTCTCATTCTCTCTACATTCATAATTATACTCTTGAGATTTGGAGTTTTGAAGTGATATTGACTTGAGCGTCGGAGGCCCGACGCCAAGACCCCTCCCGACGTTGGGTTCTTGCAAGTACGGAGGCCGTTTGAGTTGAGGAGCCCGGATAAAATCCATTTTCACCAACATGTTGAATTTGAGACTTGATTATGTACTTGAATATTCTGAATGCTTTGAAATTATGAATTCGAATTTGTTGATGTTGATTATGATTTGAGATTATCATGATATACGTTAAATTGTTTGGCATGAGTTGTTGATCTGGGATGGTTGATTTCCAGGTGCTTAAGTTTGGACTTAAGCTGATTAATTGAGATAAGTGAGTAATGTCCGTTAAATAAATATTTAAAATGATATGCGAAAAATAAACTCTGATTTTTTATAAATATTCGGTAGTTTTTTTCTTAAAATAACGGGGCGTTACACATTTTAACTAAACTATGTAGTAGATAATTTATAAATTCATAGTTTATAAAACAAAATTTGATATTAGTTAACATTATAAATTTTTCTAATCATTTTAATATTTTAATTCTAGAACTTAAATCTAAATATGAATAAAAATAATCAAATTAACATAAAAATATACTTTTTATAGTTTATTATTTGCTGTAATGTACATAAATGTATGTGCAAAATACATTTTTATTTTTTTTCATATTATATTATGTGTTTTTTTCAATTATTTGCTATTATCTCTCCTATTTGATAATCTATTTTTCCGATAAAGAAATTTGAATACTTTAAGCCATGTTTTTTGTTTCATATAATTTTTATATAATATCAACTTTGTTTATTTTGATCTAGTTATGTAATTAGTAATATAAAAATCATATACAATTATATTTGTAGTAAATTTATGTTATAATGCTTTATACATAATATGTATGATGTGAAATTTAAGATAGTACTTTCCCTCTTCTTTTATTTGTTCTATGTACAATTTATAAGTATATTTTAATTCAATTCAATCTTACAAAAATGTTTTTCATCTCCTTTATTGATAAGTTAATATTTTGTTTATCTATTTAAAGCTATTTTGTTTGGATTTTATTTTTGAAAGAGTTTTGCTTTGGTTAGAATTCTATTTTATTACGGTATTTATTTGTGATTATAATTCATTGAGATACTTAGGGTATGTTTGTAAAAGAATAAATTCACTCAAATGAACTCAAAGTGAGTTTTTTTAGTTAACTATATGGTAAATTTATAAAAAGTGGTATAATTAGTTGGTAGTGGAATTTTGAGTTTATATTAATAATATATTTAAAATAAAATAATTAAAGTTGATTTAATGTAACAGTAGGAGATAGATGATATGGAGTGATGGTTAGTCAAAATTACATGAGTGGATGAATAATGAATTAAAGTTGATATGATGCGTAAAAATTATTGGTTGTTATTATTTAATGATTGGTTGTAATTATTTAATTATATTGATAATATTGAGGATGGTGAGGTTGAGTTAAAGTTGAATAAGATTTTGAGTATGATTTAATTGGGATTGAGATGTTTCTTTTACAAACATAGCCTTAATGACTATTACAATTATACTATTAAAATTAATATATACATAATGACTTTTTAGTTCGTGCAATTTCTTACAAAATCATTCCTCCTTTTATAAAAATATAGGTTTTATTTTTGAAAGGGTTTTGTTTTGGTTAGAATCCTATTTTATTGATGCGTTTAATTGTGATTATAATTCATTGAGAAATTTAATGATTATTACAATTTTGCCATTAAAAATAATATAAACATACGGACTTTTTATTCCGTTCAATTTTTTACAAAATCATTCCTCCTTTTATAATAGTATAGATATAGATATAGATAGATAGGTAGATAGGTATAGATAGATAGATGGGTGAGGGTCGTGGCAACTGAGCTTCTGATAATTGTGAGGGTGTTAGATAGTGCAGTCTTCACATTTACAGTCGTATTATCTTGAGAGAAAATGCATAGTACTCGTTGGATAATATCGGAGCGTATATTTCTTCAAAACAAAAATATTTTTTGTGATTCGGCTATATGTGTTTTCTGGAAATATAGAATTGTTAGGTTTTTTTTAAAAAAAAAATAAAAAAGAATATCAATATTGGTTCTTCACATACCCCATTGGATGATTCGAACTCGAGACCTATTGATCCCAAATGAAGGGTGTTACCAACAGAGCTACGCATTCTCATCAATATAGAACTGTTAGTTAAGTTGTTATTTTTTGCAAATAAATTTATTTTTTTATTAATAGAAATCTAGTTTCATCTCACATTTCCGTAGCTCATTTTGTGGTTTCTATTTACAAAGTTTTAATATGTATATCTGAAACTCGTTTTTATCCATTATCTGCTTCATATATTGTTTACACACCAACGGAAGAGAAGAAGTTAATAAAATAGTAATTTCTGCAGCAATTGCATCTAATCTCACACCACTACAAGTCTACAACACAAGATTTTATATTAGTAAGATCACACATGATCCAAAACCATATTGCTCCCAAGAGACTTCAAGATCGGCTCAAGACCAACATGGTCCATATTCTCGGAATACGGAGGTATCATTTCTACTTCAACAACTACAGTTACATATTATTGCTACGAAGATTCTTTTTAAAGGAGGAAAAGAGACAGGAGACGAGCAAAAATAAATAAAAAAAGAACCGAACCCTCACAGCGATAACAAATCTTTTAAGATGACAGCAATTTAGTGGCATGACTAAATAACTCAACAATCCGCATATAAGCTGGTGGTCTTATGAAGAGCATTCTGGTTCAACTACTATTTTTACGACTCGGAATTCGGTTGCTTCTTGGCACATAATCTCCCCTGTTTCCTCAGCTAACTTGGGGTCTTGCTTTTGAGTTTCTTTTTCCTTACCCCACAGCAGAATGTACAACCCAGCAATAACAGTCGCCGATCCTAATACGCTGTTTGACGTAAAATAATAATAATTAAGTTCACGAGTGAAAAAAAAAATAAAAATATAAAAAGCAAGAACTATCTGATTTGGCGTGATCACCTTCCGAGATGAAGTTGTTGGTGCAAAACCGGAATTTCGTACATTCCCGCCAATATCATCACAAGTGGGCTGAAAGCAGCCGTAAAAACTGGCCCACGTTTCTTTACACACCATGACATCCCCACAAAGCATAATCCCGATCCTACAATGCCCTGAGGAGTAATTTATGTTGGAATTGTGAAATAAGTAGGTTCATAGTTATTAACCATAAATATACTCACTCACTCACTCACTGTGTAAAGAATAATAAAGATGTCGGATTTTGTCCTCAAAATCCAAACCGAAAGATCCCTGTCTATGAAGGAGCTCAAGACAGCAGATTGTAGAGCGCTAAAGCAAGTCATGATGGCAGTGGATGAGTAGTGACACGGATATTTGTTCCCAATGCTTGTCTGGAGAAGGTACCACAACGACCAGCATAATGTACCACCTAATAATGCAACCGACCCAATTGCCCATCTTTCGTGTGGATGCTGCAGAAGCTCTGTACGCTGTGCGAAATGAAATAAAGGTATTCCTTTGTAGACAATTAAAACGACAGCACCCCAGAGGCATACTAAAGAGCCGTACACTTTTGCTCTCCCGCTACTGCATTTTACGTCCACTTTCTCTAAACTGATGAATTAACGGAGTCAAGTGTAACCAAAACATAGTTTGATAATTTAATGGAAAAACAAAATGTGAGAGAGATTTTACCCAAATGGTAAAGTAATTAGGAATGTTATTACAGGGACCATGTTGAGGAAGGCACATGAGAATGTTGCTGACGTGTACTCTACGCCGACAAGGAAGAGATATTGAGTTACAGATGCCCTACAAATTAAATTGGATTTCAATCAACTTCTATGATGAATTAATTACTTTAAATAATGACAATATTTATTATGTACTTTACCCAATGATTGCACTCATGAAAAGGTGGCACAAGATGGTGAACGTAAGCTTTGGCCGGGTTTTTCTGCAAATCGGATGCAGTGAATAAAAAATAGCATTTTCACTAAGCCAAACGAACGAGTTGAACACAGAATTCAAACCTTTCCAAAAAGAAGGCTAATGGAGATAAGAAGATTGCAGAGATTGATTGTCGATAAGTTATGAATACCCAAAGGTTGATCCCATCGCCTAAAATCTTTTTCAAAAGTATATTGCTAACAGCAAGCGCCTGATCAATAGCTACCATCACTAAAACCGGGTACCATTTGACCAAGTTCTTCATGATTTTGCTCTCGTTGTGGAGAAAATGCAAGAATTGGTTTGGCATTGTGAGGGATGAAGCATATAAAGAACAAATATTCTTTCCTAATTGACTCTAGTTTAATGCATATTCTTTCATTTCATTTCTTTTATAATGCTACTTTGCCAAGAAATCCAGTATATTTCTTACCACAAATTAAGTCATATATATATATATACATATTTCCATCACCATCCCCTGTTTGGCTTTTGGTTTTTATGCAGAATTTATCACGTGGGTCAATCTCTTTGCAATCCTACGTGCTGTAGCTTAGTAGACCCAGCATCCAAAGGTGAGTGATAAATGGTTCGTGAAGTTTTAGGCATCTAATTCTTGTTTTGAAATGACTGTATACGGGCATCTCAATATTTTACAGCAGTATTATGTAGAGAATAAGATGTCAAATCCTGATTTGCATCTTGCAATCCTGATCACACTTCGTATTCCCCACAATATTAATGAAATAAATATATTATATAAGAAAATGTACACAAAATGGTTAGATGTTAAGTACAGTTAGTAACCGGGACTGCCCAAAAACACCAGTTAGTTGCCATACACAGGTTTTGACTCAGACCAACTCCAGCGTGTGACTCAGATTTTACATAGGTTTTACTCAGACCAATATGGCTTAGAGTCTGGTCAAGCTGTTAATTTTGGTAAATCCTCAATTTTGTTCTCTAAAAATACCTCCACTGGAACTCAGGTGCAAATCTGTAGTAAGCTTTCTGGTATAACATAGTTAACTCCTCTAGATATTTAGGGTTACCTTTAGGCATAGGCAGATCTAAGATAGATATTTTCAAATTTGTGAGTGAATGTGTGAAAAATAGAATCCAGAGTAGGAAAAACAAATTCTTGAGTGAATCAGGGAGAGAAATCCTCATTAAGTCAGTGTTGAGTGCCTTACCAACCTATGTTATGTCTTGCTTTAGAATCCCCACTAGCATTATCAATCAGATTTGTAGAGACATTTCTAACTTCTGGTGGGGGAAAAATGAGAAAGGTGGTAATAGGATTAATTGGGCTGAGTGGGGGAAATTAGTAGTGCCTAAGGAAGAAGGGGGTTTAGGTTTAAGAGATCTGAGAGCTTTTAATGAGGCGCTACTTGTTAAAAAATTGTGGAGGATCCAAACCAAGCCAAACCTGTTAGTCAGCAAATTATTGACAGGCAAATACTTTTGGAACAGGAATTTGTTGGAAATTAAAGCCAGGATGGGTATTCCTGGCTTTGGAAAAGCTGGTTGGGTGCTAGGAGCTCTTTTTGTTTGGGTGCTAGGTTTGAAGTGGGAACTGGAGAATCTATAAATGTTTAGGATTCTCTTTGGATCCCAAACAACTCTTCATTCAAACCTAAGTGTTGCTTTTGGGGTGATAAGAGCAGAATTGTTAAGGTGAGTGATTTGATTTTGAATGGTGGGAGAGAATGGGATATAGAGCTGATCAATCAAACCTTTAACCCAATAGATGCTGCCACTATTCTCAAAATTCCTCTGTCCAATCATAGACTGCAGGACAGGCTTATCTGGAATGGGGGTAAAAAAGGTGAATTCTCCACCAAAGCAGCATATCAAACCATTTTAGAAGCAAAAACTAAAAATGATCTGCAAGCTTCAACTAGTGGCATTGCAGATTGGGGGAGAAAAATGTGGAAATCAAGCTGGCAGTTAAACATGAAACCCAAAATCTAATTCTTCATTTGGAGATGCTGGTTTGGGTTTATTGGAGTTAATGATAGACTGAAGCAGAAGGGGGTTGAAGTTAATCCAATTTGTAAGGGGTGTGGTCAGGGCTCAGAGAACCTTAATCACTTGCAGTTTACATACCCTAAAGCCAGGACTTGCTGGAAGTTGAGTGGGTTGCAGTGGGAGCTCCTACAAACCAAAGAAATGAACTTCCAAAGATGGTGGATGGAAATATGTTCACATGGTATGTCTGCTATACTCAAAAAGAGAATCACTTTATCTGCTCACTTAATCTGGAATATGTGGAAGGCCAGAAATAAGTGGGTATTTAAAGGGGATTGGTTCAATGAAAAAGAAATAGTGGAGAGGTCTTTTGCTGAATTATTGGAGTGGGAAAATTATCAGTTGAGCTTTGACAGCTTGCCCATCACAGATGAAGCTAGGCTAAGAGTAGGTAAGCCATGGCTGGCTATCAGTGCTCAATCATCTGCATATGGTAAGATTTCAGTGGATTGTTTTGCTTCTCATACCACAGGACATCAAACACATTGGGAAGGCCAAATAGGAGGAATCAGGGGTAACTTGGAGGACTCTGAAGCTGCTCTGCTGGAAACTGAATGGGCTTTGAGGAACTTCACGGACAACAATGGGAAAGCAGCTATTTGCTATCTTAAAGAGGAACTGGCAGTGAAGCTCCTAAACAAAGCTATAACTCCTAATGACTGCTATTTGGAGGTGCTGAACAATATATGGAGCATGTTTGAAGATTGTGGTATTAGCTCTTGTGTTTAGTTTTAATTCTTTGTTTCTTAGTTTCTTTTTTTTCTTGTGAGCATGTTGGTCTTTGAGGGGAAGACTCAAGCTCTTTCTCGTGTTCTTTGGATAGTTGTGTTTAGATTATCCTTGGGATGTAATCATTTGATTACTCGTTGTATCAAGACCTTGCATTTGAGTTATAATATTTGTTTGTTTGCCTTGGAAAAAAAAAAAAAAAAACTCCAGCGTGTGACTCTATCTCTCAAGAGTTACGCTATTTAACGCAAAAATTGAGTCTAGCTCTGCACCAGATGAAAGTTGTGAATAGTGTTGCGACATATGTGGCACAACACTGTATCACAGCGCCACATTTTTTTATTTTTATTTTTTTTTTGGTTTTTTTGTATAATATTATTGGTACATTTTTGTATAATGTGTAGTTAATAAATGTAATTTTTATGCTAAATGACTGTGTGCAATGTATTTTTTATGCTAAATAATTTTGTGTTTTTCTTATTGATGTATTATAATTTTATTTTGCAATTTTTTAATATTAATATGGTACCAATTTATTTAATATAAAAATAAATAAAATATATTTTTATTATTTGGGTGATAAATATTTTTATATAAAATTAAATCTACATATATATACCAATTCATTTGAAATAAAAATAAATAAATTACATTTTTATTTTTTTTTTGGTAATAAATATTTATATAAGATTAAATATACATATATATACCAATGTCTTTGAAATAAGAATGAATAAAAATAATATATTTGATGTAGAGTAAGATGTTGAGATAAGAGCTGGAGATGAATGTTTCACATGACTCTATAGTAGAGTAGTAGAGTAAAGTACGCGCTAGAATAGATATAAGGGTTGGAGATGGCCTTATACGTACGGAATTGCGGTGGATTAACACCAAAAGTAATGAAATTGTTGGTTGTTAAATTTTATCTGATTTTATTATGCCGGATAAATTTTTTTATTAATTTTTTTATTTTTAATTTTTTATTTGGCAAGAGATGCAACTGGATTTTTTTTCTTTTTTCTTTTTTTTTTTGAGAAAACAGGTAAGTGATTCTCACTTTCTGCTTAGTCATCCTATTAATACAATTAAAAAAAATACATAAATCAATCATTACTATATAACTTATAGAAATATTCATCTTACTTATATTTTTCAACCCTAATAATTTTTTCATTATCCAACTCACTTCTTTTTTTTAAACGATAGAGAATATTATATATAAAAACACACAAATCTGCAAAGATACAACTCCTAGTTGACTAATACAACCAAAAGCTGAATAAACTGGGAGGACAGGTCTGACGACCGCCTAGAAACCCGAAACTAGCTAAAAACCAAAAACAAGACTCACGAGACAACAAACACAACAAGCACTAAGAAAAACTACAAAGCTCCCAACAGGAGAATAGAAACATGAGCTGATCTCAAAAAGCATAATGCCGGCTCCCACTCTTGCTCACAGAGGCCAACGGCCCAAACCAAAAACACGATGCCTAAAAACAAACAAAAAAAACTAACAAACACACCTCGAAATAACCAAAAACAACTAAATAAAAACTAGCCCTTCCTTAGCAACTCGACCAAGCAGAAACAACGAACAAAGACGACCCCTAAGCGAAATTCGAAGCCCCGGAAACCATCATTCCACTGCCGAACCGCCTAGATGAAATAAAATCCAAGCTCCGAACCTAACTAAGAGCCGACCCGCCCTCCAACCGAAAGACACCCACACCGCCCCCCACAAGACGACCGCCCCGAACCCGACTAACACCACTAGCCAAAATCGGCAACGGTAGTTCTCCCCCGGACCCAACACCCAACACCAGAGAGACAGGGGAGAAGAGAGCAAGAAAGGCGTCAAACCCCGATGTCGCAGCCCCATAGCCATATCGACTCGAAAGCCGCGAGCCGCCGAAACCAAACTCGACCCCATCCCACCACACCAGACCCCGCCCGAGTCTACCGCAGCAGCAAGGAAGCCGACGATCGGAAACCTATGTCGGAACCGGAAGCTGTGGAAGAAGGCGAATTCGACCGCTATAGATCCGCCACCATCGGAGCGCGAAGGCAAGAAAGGTACGGCAACGGGATAAAGGCCGAGCGGTCAGGGGCCGACCACCGGCAAAACGCAGCAGCCGATGAGGAAGGCGGATTGAAGGTGACGATGATTTCTGCAAGAGGAATTGGGGATTTTGAGGCGACGAGGGTTTCCTGTTTTTGGCTTCCGAATTTCCAACTCACTTTATTCAATTAATTAACTTTTTTTTTTTCAAAATAATCTATATCCAATGAGAGCAAACCCTCACCCCCAAATCCGAGTACTTGTCGTCTTCAATCTTCTTCATCTCGCCCTCCTCGGTGAGCGGCGATATTGGGCCAGTGGTCGCCCTGACTGCTCGGCCCACCCCTGAAGTTGTACGCCTTTGATGTTGCTGTGGTTCTTGGGATTGGTGGTCAGACCTCGATTGAAGGCGGGCCTGGCGGTGGTGAGCCTGATCTTCGATTGGTCGACAATTGGTGTTCCGTCCTCCGATGGATCTTCTATTGTTGAAGGTATGTTCCACGATCTACTCCAGGTCTTCTTCTATCGGCTTCTCTTTCCGGCAGGGCCTTCGAGGGAGATTTGGATTCGGTTGCCAATGGCCTTCGGTGGTGTGGGAGGGTGTGCGGCTCTTCGAGGGTGGGACGGGGCTCTGGAAACTTCGACGTCTTTGATGGGGCAGTCGGAGTAGGGGACCGCGCAGCTCGCTACCCGCTAGTTCTCTGGTGTTGGGAACGTCGGGAATTCGGATCTCCTAAGCCTGGCTAGTGGTGTTAGGCGGGTCTGGGATGTGCCGATGTGGGGAGCTGGTCTGTGGTTTTTCGGTTGGAGGTGGGTCGGTTTGGGTCAGGTCCGGAGTCTAGGTCGGCTTCTGTATAGGCGTCTTCGCAGTTTCGGGAGTTGTGCCTCGGGCTTGGGATCTCTCTTGGATTCGATTGGTTCTCTGCTGGTTCTGATTCGTCTGGTTGGCTGGAGAAGGGCATGCCCATTTTTATTTAGTTTCTTGTCTGTGTTGCTTGAGTCTGTGTTGTGTTCTCGTTAGGTATTTTTGGTTTGGGCCGTTGGCCCCTGTATTGTTGTATTGTGTTTTTGGTTTGGGCAGTTGGCCCCTGTATTGTGTGTGTCCGACCGTGTTCGGGTCTTCTCCTGTGGGGAGCATTCCATATTCTCCCCTGGGGAGCGTACCATATTCTCCCGTGGGGAGCTTAGTGTTTCTTTATTTGTGTTGTAGTGTTGGTCGTTTTTGAGTCTTGTTTTTAGTTTCTAGCTTGGCTAGCTGCGGTTCTAGGCGGTCTCTGACCTGTCCTCCCACTTTTTCAGCCATTGGCTGTATTATTCAGCCTTGGGTTGTACTTTGCACATTTGTGCGTTTTGAATTATAATATTTCTATCGTTCCGTCAAAAAAATTAAAGAAAAAGGTTAGTATAAAAATAATTTTACATGTTAATATTATTTTTATGATATATTATGTTTATTTCATCATTAGAGTTTCTATTTAAAACTAAAGAACATGAAAATTTAACATATTCAAACTTTATAAAAAAAATACTCTCTCTCTCTCTCCCCTTTTATTCATACCTTATGACAATATACTATTATGATTCCTAAATAAGTTATGGTAAAGTTAAAAATTTTTAGCAAATACTATAATTGACACTTAATCTATTACTATATAATACAGATAAGAAAAAAATACAAAAATAGTACGTCATTTTTCCGCTCATTTTTTCGTTTTATACCATTAATGGAATGATTTTTTGAATTTTTTTGTTAAATCCCGCCCAAGCTAATTTTTTGTGCGGTTGAATTTAAGTGACAAATTTATATGCACAGTTAATTACGGATATTCACGTAAAAAATCATGGAGAATATTTTTTATTGGAAAAAAAAAATTGTTTGCAAAATTATAGGGATAAACATTACTTATTTATCAAGATAAAATAGTACATGATTTATTTAGTTGTCCATAAGAAACGGGATTGTAAGTAGATAAATATAGGATAAAAAATTAGGGAAAACTACAATTAACTCACCTAACTATAAGGTTTTTTGCACTTTACTCATTCAACTTTTTTTTGTGACAATTTGTCCATACAACTTTGCGAATAATTGCACTTAACTAATTTCCGGTCATCGTCAGAAATTTCTGAGGACAAAATTGACTTTTCAATCATTCATCCAGTTAATTGTAATTTAAAAAATTACACTTTACCCAACCCACCTATACGTTTATGTGCACTTTACCCACTCAACTATTTTTTTTAATTACACTTTGTCCATAGAAATGGCCAAACGGTGACCAAAAATTGGTTAAGTGCAATTTTTTAGAATGTTATATGGGCAAAGTGTCACAAAAAAAGTTGAGTGAGTAAAGTGCAAAAAATCCTATAGTTTAGGTGGGTTAAGTGTAGTTTTCCTAAAAAATTATTATTAAGTAGTTTAATCTAAAATCTATAACAAAAAAGTAATTGTTATTATTATATATTGTGACATAGTGATTAATCAACTCACATATTTCTAACTAACAATTACAATTAATCAATATTTGATTATTTTTATAACACATAAACGACAATCATTACATTTGTATCATCTCTATTAATAATAATATTTGTTATTTCACATTTTTTTAAAAAAGGTGAGATATCATATTTGTAAGAAAAATTCACTATTTATTAATTCGCTATGCCAACTACTCCTTCTTCCCCTCCTTTTGAGCTCTTTGATTGAACTTCGCTTCGCTTCTAAATTACAATCTAACATTACAATTGTGTAAGTCTCATTAATGGTATTTAAAATATAATATAATAACTTTATTTAAAATAATGTAAAAAATTGAAATACCATAATGTGAAGTAAATTCATAGCTTTATTTAAAATAGCGTAAAAAATTGTATCTCTATAATTTTGACTAATTTCATGAAATGATTACAGCATATTTAGCTATTCTGAAATCTAACGAATATATTTTTATTTTCACTTAAAATTTGATTTATTGATATGATGCACAAAAAAATAATTCCATTTCATATCGTCAATCTATATTTGAAATACAAGTATTAAGATCACAGTAATTTTCACCAGATAGTGTAGTTATCAAGTATTATAAAATCTATCATACTAACCGAAAGACTTAATCGTCCACATGGCTTAAACATCAACAAAATTAGGTTGGTTTGATAGTAACAAAAATTGTCATACTGACCAAAAACAACAAAATTAAAATCTTGAAAATCACTTTTATTTAAAGCTATAGACTTGGATAATATATAGAATCATATTATACAATATATCCACCTTATTGTAAAATTAATGAAACTTTTTAAATCTATCTATTTAATATAAAAAAGGGCGAAGCATTTACCTTTAAATTCTAGCCTAAAAATATTTTTTACTATTAATTTATTTTTTAAAAAAATTTCATGAAATCCCGCCCAGAACACGTTTTAAATTAAAAACAAAACAAAAAAATCTTTGAGAAATAGATTGTGTTAAACTTACTTCCTAAAAACATGGGTAATTACTTCTTTAAATTGGAGATCTAATTTTTAGTAATTTTTTGGAAATATATTCAAAGTCACTTTCATATCCAATTACACATCCTATTTGACATGTGATTTTAAGTAATTTTTGGCACTTATTCAAAATCACTTTCATATCAAATTAAACATCTCTTTTATTATATACGAAATTTACTTACAAAACTCTAAACCAATAATTGCATACGATAATATGAATCAAAATTAAACTATAATTTTTACACAATATCAACAAATTTCTATAGATGTTTTTATTTTTTTAACAGAAAAATAAACCAAATTAATTCACCAATTAGTGGTTCAAGCCTGTTATTGTTTTCTTGGTCTTGTAGTTCTTTGATATGACCTTCAAAATCTGAAAAATACATTATCACTAAGAAATCAAACTAAAATATGAGGATTCTATTTTGTAAAAATTTGTCATTCAAATTTTATATTATAAAAATAATCCTAAAATATGAGGATTCTATATAGTTTAAGAATCAAATCTCCTTATATAAGGACATAATTAATCAAACACGTTTTATATCATAAATGTAGCATTCAATATATATCTTAAAAAATATCTTTTTTTATTATTTAGAAATAATTTTATATTATAAAAATTCCTTAAATTAACTTGAGGATTATATATAGTTTAAGAATCAAATCTCCTTAGAATTATTCATATTAACTTGATGATTGTATATAGTTTAAGAATCCAATCACTTTAGGATAACAACATAATTAAACAAACACGAGATTTGTTTTAGAAAATTTAAATTCAATATATACAAACACTTGGCTTCAGAAAATTAATATATTTTTTAAAGTATTAAATCAGTCATCAAACATTAATATATTGTTGAATATTAGTTGAATTTAATTTTCTAATCTAAATTGTGATTAATATTTAGAGTTGTTATTTACTTTAATATATTCGAAAATACCATTTCAGGGCTTATAAAAATCATCTACAATTTTCTTCACCTCTTATAAATAACTACTATAAAAAAATATATTATAATAATGTTCAGATTTTAAAAATCCCACCAGTATTTTCAATATATAATTAAACAGAGAAAATTGTGCCATTTATATTCTAAACTAAATAGTATATGTTAGATAGGATATTTCAACTAACTGTTGGATCATCCTTTGTGTAAACTAATATTATGGGAATAATTTATTAGACTATCATTAGATTTTATAAAATTCCAACGATATTTTCAATGATATAATTCCATAAACAAAATAAACGTTTACATTCTAAACTAAATAAATATATGACTGATTGCATATTTCAACAATGAACCAGTATCATTAATTCATGTATAAAATAATGTTTATTTGATTAAAAATATATACGTGTTCGACCCATTTTTTAAAATATAAATAAACAATGAGTCAATCTTTTAATTGTACAAAGATTTTTCAATATTTTAATCATAATGCTATATTAATTGCAGAACATGTTATTTGGAACAGAATATCGTGCCAATATGTTTTACCTAAAATATAATGCCAATATATATTCAATTACATAATTTATACTCTACACCATGATTTTTACCAAAACCATTCCGCTCATAAATCATAAATGGTTAATCGATTTGAAATAAATTAAATGCAATATTTTGAGTTAATATCATCTATTATAAAATTCAATACTCTAATTAAAACATCTATAAAAAAATTCACCGATAATACAACCTAATTACTAGTTTCATTTTTAGGCTTAACATATTTAACAATGTAACAAAATCAAATATATATATATATATATATAGGGTCGCGCTCCGGTGAGAATGGTGCTCAATGAAAGAAATAAGAATAAATCTCAGCCATCAGATCAAACAATCTAATGACTGAAAAAAAAAAAGACAAAATTATATATTCATTAAGGGTATTATGGACATTTTACCACCAACCATTAACCACATCAGTGGGTCCCACCATAAATCAATTCATCCAACCTCCACCTAACACATTTTCTGTCAGAATTTAATATCTCTCTCTCTCTCTCTCTCTCTCTCTCTCTCTTTCTCTCTCTCTCTCTCTCTCTCTCACACACACACACACAGGCACGGCGGTAGCTGGCTACATCATCGGTGTGAGCCCGCCGACGGCATCGACCTCCACAATAACAGCGCCAGCACAGTGACATGCTCCGGGGTACAGCTCGCCGTCGACAATCGGAGAACTCAACTCCGCCGGCAAAAAAGAAACGGCGTCGGGATCAACGGGAGGGCGTAGGGTACGGCGGAGGTCTCTGACTTAGCACAGCAGGAGTCGGTCCACACCCTGGCGGATATATAGCGGTCGCGGCAAGCCGGTCGGCAAATCTACGTACTGCTGGGATGGCGGAAGTCGATGAATTTCAGTCGCCGGAGATGGAAACTTTGAACAACGTGTTGCAAGGACGAAGAGAGTCGTCTGAGAGGGCAAAAGCCGACAAATATCCGCCGGCGACGGCGACGGTGATGCCAGGCGGTGGCAGCGGCGGCGGCAAGGGAAAGTTCAAATAGTTAAAAGTGGACTTATGTGTAATTTTTAAAAATTTATGGGTCTCATTTTGAGAACTAGATAAATATAAAGGTCTTATATGTAATTTTTGAAAGTTACAGACATTTTATTATTATTTCAATTCAGTCCATGGTTAAATATATAATTTATACAAATATATATAAATAAATCATATATATAATTTATAAAAAAAATATATAAAAATATTATTGTATATATGTTTTTATACACATATATTATGTATTTAAACCAAAAATAATANTAACTATAATTTAGTAGTATTAGAATGAACAACAAAGATATACCAGATGCACATTAATGCATTAATGCATTTAATAATGCACATAATAGAGTGCAATTTTTCACATATGTAAAAGTTTTGTTCATTTCGGTCTTGCTTTCGGCTTTTTTTACCAGAAAAAATAAAATAAAAAAAACACATAACAAAATTGATTGACTATATAAAAAACTATTATTCTTATATTTTATATGTATAAAATCTATTTGACTATATAAATAAATATAAAATAAAATACTATTTTTTTATTATATACATAATTTAATGAATGCACAAACAATGTTAATTAAAATACACATTATTAAAGTTTTCCAAAACTAAAATGTACATAAAAAATATCCGTACAGTAGAGTGCACAATAATGATATATTAAACGCACATTTTTGCTTTTGTGTATGCACTTTATCGATTTTGGTATTACACATATTATTTATTTTCAACTAAAAAAATATAAAAATAAATAAATAAATATTAAAATGCTAAATACATGTTTAATATAGGTATAAATTATTTTGATTTTACATAGTAATTTTAACTTAATCGTCCGAAAATATGAACTAATATAAGACAAAAATTCGTTTTATTGACTTCAAAATAGCGACACTCTAGTGCACAATAGTATTTCGCCAATTGCACGTAAATGTAGTAATTTTAAAACACAAACACTTTAGCCCCTAAATCATAATATTTTGCATGTTAACACATCATATTGTGCATTTTTGTAATGTTAAATGTGCATTTATTGAACTTTTTATAAATTACATAACAACCTCACCTATTAAAGTGCAATATATTAAATAGGTTAAAATTGCAACAAAGTCCATAAATAATGTCTAATTTTCAACCATAACTCCCTGCATATAAAA
>BKCP01013736.1:730247-742313 GCA_008636005.1 Striga asiatica | reverse complement strand
GTTGATAGCGAGCCTCCAAGCGCTCCTATCCACCGCTAAATCCTTTGAGATATTCCAATCTTTAAGGTCCCTCTTAACCGACTCTTCCCAAGTGAGTTTAGGCCGACCTCTACCTCTCTTAACATCCTCGACCCGCTGTAGAACTCCCCTACGCACCGGTGCATCAGGAGGCCTCCGTTGGACATGTCCGAACCACCTCAGCCGATGTTGAACCAATTTCTCCTCAATTGGAGCCACCCCGAACCTATCTCGAATATCCTCATTCCGGATTCTATCCCTTCTTGTGTGCCCGCAGAACTAACGCAACATACGCATCTCTGCTACACTTAGTTGTTGGACATGTTGCCTTTTTGTAGGCCAACATTCAGCACCGTATAGCATCGCCGGGCGAATCGCCGTCATATAGAACTTACCTTTTAGCCTTTGTGGCACCCTCTTATCACAGAGAACGTCCGACGCCTGACGCCATTTCAACCAACCGGCTGCAATTCTATGCCTAACATCAGCATCAATGCCGCCATCCTTTTGTAGCATCGATCCCAAATACCGAAAAGTCTCCTTCTTGGCCACCACTTGCCCGTCAAGGGTAATGTCACCATCATCATGTGAAGTCATGCTGAAAGCGCACGTCATGTACTCGGTCTTCGTCCTACTAAGTCTGAAGCCTTTCGACTCTAACGCGTCCTTCAACAGCTCAAACTTCATATTTACCCCTGCTCTACTCTCGTCAACTAGCACCACATCATCAGCAAAGAGCATACACCAAGGGATATCACCTTGTATGTCCCTTCTGACCTCATCCATCACCAAGACAAATAGATAAGGGCTCAATGCTGACCCCTGGTGTAGTCCTATTTTAATTGGGAAGTCGCTGGTGTCGCCCCCACATGTTCGGACACACGTCATCGCATCTTTGTACATATCCTTGATGAGGGTAATGTACTTAGATGGGACTTTGTGCTTTTATAAGGCCCACCACATGACATTTCTCGGTACTCTGTCATAAGCCTTCTCAAGGTCGATAAAGACCATGTGCAAGTCCTTCTTTTGGTCCATATATCTCTCCGTCAACTGACGTATTAGGAAAATCGCCTCCATGGTCGACCTTCTAGGCATAAACCCAAATTGGTTTTGGGTCACACTCGCACTCGTCGTAGGCGATGCTCGATAACCCTCTCCCAGAGCTTCATCGTATGGCTCATCAACTTAATCCCACGGTAGTTACCACAGCTTTGAACATCTCCCTTGTTCTTGAAGATCGGTACTAAAGTACTTCTCCTCCATTCATCAGGCATCTTGTTTGACCGAAAAATGAGGTTAAAAAGTTTAGTTAGCCATGCTAACGCTCTGGCGCCCAAGCATCTCCACACCTCAATGGGGATACCATCAGGGCCCATTGCTTTACCTCCCATCATCTTCTTCATAGCCTCTCCGATCTCTGCCTCTCGAATTCTTCTCACCACGCGTCTATTGGTATCCTCAAATGAGTCATCCAACTCCAGGGTAGGACCCTCACTTTCCCCATTAAACAATTTGTCGAAATACTCTCGCCATCTGTCCTTGATCTCCCCATCCTTCACCAGTGGCCGATCCGACCCATCCTTAATACATTTGATTTGGTTGATGTCCCTTGTCTTCCTCTCCCGAATCTTAGCCATCCTATAAATGTCCTTCTTCCCCTCCTTCGTGCCTAGGCGCTGATAAAGGTCATCATAGGCCTGACCCTTCGCTACACTCACGGCACGCTTTGCATCCCTTCTCGCTATTTTATAGCTCTCAATGTTGGTTGCACTCTTGTCAAGGTGGAGGCGCTTGAAACGCTCCTTCTTCTTCTTAATAGCCCTTTGCACCTAGTCATTCCACCACCAAGAGTCCTTCGCTTCCTGCTTGCCTCCCCTACTCACACCAAGGACTTCTGCAGCCACCTTCCGTACACATGTTGCCATCTTTAGCCACATGTCCTCTGCATCTTCTCCTTCTTCCCAAGGCCCCTCACCTAGCATCCTATCCCTAAACGTCTGCGCCGCTTCCCCTTTAAGCTTCCACCACTTCGTTCTCACGGTCTTGGCACATTTGTTCTGGTGGACACGTGTTCGAAATCGAAAATCCGCCACCACCAGCTTATGCTGGGGGACAACACACTCCCCAGGCATCGCCTTACAATCTACGAAAGCGCTTCTATCCTCCCTCCTTGCAAGGATAAAGTCGATCTGACTTGAGTGTCTTCCACTATGGAAGGTCACTTGGTGAGATTCCCTCTTCCTAAAGAGGGTGTTCGCTATCAACAAGTCGTAGGCCATCGCAAAGTCCAACACACCCTCCCTCTCTTCGTCCCTACTACCATACCCAAACCCTCCGTGCACTCTCTCGAAACCTACCTTAGTTGCACCCACATGGCCGTTTAGGTCCCCTCCTACAAAGAGCTTCTCGCTGGCAGGCACCGTACTAACCAAGGCATCCAGGTCCTCCCAGAATTATCTCTTTGCGCTCTCACTAAGACCTACCTGAGGGGCATAGGCACTGATCACATTCATGGTCAAATCTCCAACTACCAATCGGACTAGGATAATCCGGTCGCCTTGCCTTCTAACATCGACAACTCCATCCTTAAGGCTCCTATCGATCAAGATGCCTACACCATTCCTACTCGATGAAGCCCCAGTGAACCAAATCTTGAAGCCAATATCCTCCACCTCCTTCTCCTTCTGTCCCTTCCATTTTGTCTCCTGGACGCATAGGATATTTACACTCCTCCTAGTAGCTGCATCGACTAGCTCACGTAGTTTACCCGTTAGGGACCCTACGTTCCAGCTACCTATACGGACCCTAGTTGGTTCTACTAGCTTCCTTGCCCTTCACACCCGTCGAGAGAGATGCGAAGACCCTTGCTCCAAATTTTCCACTACACCCGGGCGCCGATGTAGCGCGCCACTAAGGAAATGACGACCTGGTCCTTGCTCACTTAACACCATGCCCAAACCACGACATGGCGTGTCCCCAAAGGGAGAGACGACCTGGCCCTTGCCCATTTGACACTATACCCAGGTTCTGATATGGCGCGTCGCTAAGAGGGTTACGCCCCAACGAATTTCTCATGTGTTTCATCTCCATACAATGGCTAGGTTTTACGTTGGCTCGCCAAGCCTATCACAACCCTCCTCCTTTATCAGGGCTTGGGACCTGCTATGTTGAGACAACATAGGTGGAGTTATTAAAAAAAAAAACATCTCCCTGCCGTCACCTTCACTACACACACACACAAACATAAAATACACACATGCCCTCCGCCTGCCTCCCTCCGCCAACCACCCCACCGCTGGGAAATCAAAACTCATAATACACTGGCCTGGCCATGTCTGTCCGTCATCGTCTGGTGTTTCTTCGGCGCTGCCTAGGGCTGCAAACAAGCTGAGTCGAGTCGCTCGAGCTTGAGCTCGTCGAGCTCGATTTTTGAGGCTCGAGCTCGACTCGATAAAATATCACAATAACTCGAGCTCGACTCGAAAAGTTTTAAGTGGAAAGGTAAAATTACCATTAAGGACCTATGCTAATATATATAAAGGGATATTTTTGTAATTTATATGTATCTCGAGCCGCTCGACAAGGCAAAATATGGGCTCGAGCTCGAATCGAGTTCGTGCTCAAGTCGCTCGAGCTCGACTCGAGTTCGGTCAAACCCGAGCTCAAGTCGAGCTTTAATCGAGCGCACGCGAGCGGCTCGCGAGCCGCTCGGTTCGTTTGCAGCCCTAGCGCTGCCGACCACCGCGACCAACGGTCCGGCTTCTGGAGCTCCACTACCCTCGCCTCAACGTTCCCTCGTACGCTCTCTCCAGTTGCCGCTATTGCCGGAGTCGAGTTCCGTGGAATCTCCTTCGCCGGCTACAGTCCCCTCTTTCTGCACAAATGTCCGCCATTCATCTTCCTCCGCCGCTGCTGCTGAAAAATAAATCCACGGTGACTCGATACCAAGCCGTATATTTAATGTGCAGCGGGAGGACTGGGCAACGGCGGGAGGTGTGGACGGAAGCAAATGATGGGGCTGTTGATTGAAGCGACAGTGTTTGGGTGGTGCAACCGTGTGTTGCGTCCTGAGTGTGTGTGTAAAATTGGATGAGGTGTGTATATTTGTGTGAGAGAGAATGAAGGTGAAGGGTTGGTTGTGTGAGATAGAGAAAATGCAGGTGAAGGGTTGGGTGATGATGGTAACGTGTTGTAGTGTGAAAGTACACATGTGCCCTTAGGCTAATAATAATTGTCCATCCTATTCGTCAATATTACCTAAATGTCAGCGTGAATTTATAATTAATTGGACAAATCCTGATCGTTGGAACCCAATATCCAACGGTTTAAATTATTTTTCATTTTTACATAATTAAATAATATTAATGTATATTAAATATTTATCATTATATATATATATATATATAATACTTTATAAGTGTTATGGATAATAGTAATAATGATGAAATTATACGATAATAAATTTTAAAAAATAATTGTTGAGTATCTATCTATTAATATATAAAGAGGCAACCTAAAAAATCTAAAATCTACACTTATGTAAAAAGAATAACCTTTTTTTTTAAAAATGGCAAGTCAATTTAATAGTCAAAGTGGATTAGCATTAAATTATTTTTATTAATAGCAAATCTTATCTCCCCTGAAAACATGCATGCATTAAATGCTTTATATCTGTCCGTGTAAATTTTTTAAATCGGTTTCAAAAAATCCGTATTATCAAATTCAAAATTTGAATAGCATCAATGAACATAAATTTGTATAGATATGCACGTGTAAAATATTGTTACATTTAAACTTAATGTATACATGTAAAGAAGATAAAATAAAAGGAATATCCTATCTCCACGTAAAAAAAGAATTTTTGTATTTTTTAAATCAATAGGATTAATTGAAAAGCCTAAAATATTGGCTTTTAGTTCCATACACACGTCTGTTTCCCTTAAAGATCGAGCCTATATTATTGTACGAAGAATCCTAGTATACTTACAAAATACCATGTTGGCTTTTAGTTCCATACACACATCTGTTTCGCTTAAAAATTAGACCGAAGAATCCTATTATACTTACAAAATCCCATCATAATCCTACACAATCCATTTAAATTTAAAAAATCTCATCCCTTATCCAAGTCAATTTAATAGTCAAAGTGGATTAGCATTAAATAATGTTTATTAATAGCAAATCTTATCTCCCCTCAAAACATGCATGCATTAAATGCTTTATATCTGTCCGTGTAAATTTTTTAAATCGGTTTAAAAAAATCCGTATAATCAAATTCAAAATTTGAATAGCATCAATGAACATAAATTTGTATAGATATGCACGTGTAAAATATTGTTACATTTAAACTTAATGTATACATGTAAAGAAGATAAAATAAAAGGAATATCATATCTCCACGTAAAAAAAGAATTTTTGTATTTTTAAATCAATAGGATTAATTGAAAAGCCTAAAATATTGGCTTTTAGTTCCATACACATGTCTGTTTCCCTTAAAGAACAGGCCAATATTATTGTACGAAGAATCCTAGTATACTTACAAAATCCCATGTTGGCTTTTAGTTCCATACACACATCTGTTTCGCTTAATAATTGGACCGAAGAATCCAATTATACTTACAAAATCCCATCATAATCCTACACAATCCATTTAAATTTAAAAAATCTCATCCCTTATCTATATATTCTAACAGCTTTTTTAAAAAAACTATCACAAACTTTTTTTTTTCTTAAAAAAAGTTGATTCACTATGTCTAATTGCTAATATAAATCCTTGATCTACGGTAAGATTTTTTTTTTAGAAAAAGATAATTTTCACCAATCTAAATACAAATATTTTTTCAGATATTATTAACACTTATAATATTTTAAATATTTTAAACATTATTTTGGACAAAGATTAAGGAGCTATACTCATACATACATACATACATATTAAACTTAAGTATTTTTTTACATGTTTTCCTTAAAAAGTAGTTTAAAACAGTGTTTTAAATACCGTACCGATAGTCATACCGGACGAGCCAATGGTACGCGGTTCAACCGGTTCGACCGGTGTTACCGTCTATTTTACCGGTTTCAATAAATATTAAATTAATTTATTATTATAATATAAATGATGTACAAAACTAACTTTAACTAATAGTTAAATTAAGTAACATCTAATAACAATGTAAACATATTAAAATTAAGTGTATAACTTTCAGTTTATATAAATAAATTAATGAAAATATATTAAAAAATATTTTTTTTACAAAAATGGTATAAACCGATATTTTGACCGTTATTTTGGCCGGTATTTGTCGGTAAAACCGGTATTTTATCGGTATGAAACCGGTATAAACCGGTATTTTGGCCAAAACGGTATTTGAAGTGTAACCGTATCGGTCGGAATTGTTATGTGTACAAAATTTATTTTTAACGATAACTGTTTATTGTGTTTTTGTGCTTATTTTCGTGTGTTTTATGTGCTTTAGTAGTGTTTTCGGTTTTTTTTAGTGTCGACCGGTCCATTTTATCGTGTTTCGTGCATTTTTATTCTCGTATTGTGTTTTTGTTGTTCGGCGTTTTTTCTTGTCTTTTTGGTGTTGTTTAGGTCCACAGGATCGAGTATAGGGAGACGAGCTATTTCCTAGACATTTCCGAGCCATCCGAATAATGTCCGAGCCACGCGAACCATTGTCGAGCATATACATTAATTGCGCGGTGATATAGATTTGAGCATTCCAAGACGAGGAGAAAAAGATTTAAAGAGCGTGGGTCGAAGTTTCGAGTCGATCGGAGAAGCGTGCGAGAAATTAGAGCAAATCGAGCATCAAGAGAACATGACCGAGCCCTTACCCGTGTGCAGAACGCCCACACCCGCGCCACGCTCTCGTGCGCCCCAGCACCTGCCCGCGAGTTGGCGACTCGCGCCCGCAAAGCACTGCCAGGCCGCGAGTGCTCGCCCAACCCGCGAGTTCCTCCAAGTCCATGCCTGTGCCCCGCAGCCCGCGAGTTCAGCCTTCCGCGCCCGCGAAAACCCGATGCCCGCGAGTTCACACCAGTGCGCGCCCAGCCCGCGAGTTCCTTCAAGTTCATGCTATGTGCCGCAGCCCGCGAATTCAACCTTCCGCGCCCACGAAGACGACCCCAGCCCGCGAGTGCCGCGCCATGCCTCCTGCCCGCGAATCCGTGCACCCGTGCCCGCGAAGGCCCTGCTACCCGCGAGTCCCGTGCCCAGGCTACCTTGCTCGCGGATTTTGCTCGCGAAATCCGAGCCAAAACTCGCGAGTTCGAGCTTACCTACGAGTTTTCCTCATTAAATGTGTGTGTGTTTTAGTGTGTGTTTGAGGTGTAACTATGAATAGACTTGTTGCTTTGTAATTTGAAAACAGTTCCTCATTTGCTAAAATTTTCCTTTTAGTTTTTCTCTCCTTCTTCTCTCTAGTTTTCTTTCTCTCTCTAAGGGCTCTAATGTTAGTGTTATATACTGAAAGCTTGGCTTTGCATGATATTACACATTTACCCTTTATGAATGAGAATCATGTTAGATTAAACAAGTTCTACGTTCTGTTGTTCTGCACTTAGATAGGGTGGGTCGTCATCGGGCGAACCGAAGATCACTCTGTCAGTTACTTGCGAACAAGAATAGTTGTTCACAACCTAGATGGACATGAACACCCCATCCGAACGGTTGTAGTGTCAACTATACAGTTTGTCTTGACTGATTAGTTGCACTAGTACATTTATGTATTGAACAGGATCCTAGAGAGGAGAAGTTCATTTTATACTGATCGTCGTAAATGCACTAGGCCTCGGTTAATTACTGCGTTCTCTTAACCCGTAAGATATTAAACAGGCAGATATGTATAATATATATTACTATGATTCACATGGGTGAGGTTCAGTTCGCTGGATTAATATTCCTACTATTTTGGGTAATATTATTATATATAGGATGTGTTGTTAGGATATTTACGGTCACCATGTGCGTTAGTTTGATGATGTCCCCGGAGTGAGTTCATGAAGGATTGTTATGCTAAACCCTGCAAGTGGATTAAGTTCCGGCATAATAAGAATGTGATGAACGAGCACTAGCTTCGGTGAAATAATAATAAATTAATTAATTCTTGATTGTCAGTAATCGAATTAATTAATGGACATTATATCTTAAACGTGGGGAGGTAAATCGAGTAATTATTATTGGAGTCTCAAATGTAATTTGGGCTAGGAAGAGGGAGTGCAATAATATAATGTTGGTGGCTCATTAATATTATTTAATTAATTCGAGGAGTGGGCTTGGCCCACAGTTAGTCTAATTAATTAAGGAGCCATTTTCCTAATCTCCTTAGGGTCCCTACTGTAGCTCTATATATACATCATTAAGCTCATGAGAAGGAATGAGAATTCACATCTCACGTGAAACACGCCTCACACGCCTCTCTCTCTCTAAATCTCATTCGAGCTTTATCTTCTTCTTGTTGTTCCACTGGTACAAGTTGAAGAAGGGTGTATTGAGTAATACAGTAGAAGATCTGTAGGTAAACCGAGACGAAATAGATTTTGACCTACAGAACTAACCGGAAGTCCGGTTGAGACGTACAGTATACGCAGACGACCGTCTCGCCGAGAGCTTTCCATCGCCGCCGACGTCGCTGAATTCCGACGCCGCACGTGCCCGCACGCGCTGCCGGAAGGAGCCTGACTGCAAAAACTCGTCTTGATCTGTTTGCATCCGTTTGATCCGATTTTGATATGATCTTGTTCGTGCAACCAAAGACGTGATTTGCGGTCAATCAATTGCGGTCAACCGTTCGTGGTCATCCAGATCTACATAAATTTTAGGTCGTAAGTTCTCTACGTCAAACCTTTAGATCCGTTGCGCATAGGTTTTACGTTTGCTATTGAATTCGTGATTTGTACATAACGAGATCCTCACAGATTCCAACAAGTGGTATCAGAGCACTTGGTTAATTCATTTTGTACAAAGTTCGAATTTTTACGGCTTTATTTGACAAGATGTGTTCAAACGCAGCCATATATTGGATTATATTTGCGTAACTCGGTTTTGCAGGAAAGTAGTTAGTCCACTATTTTGGCCGATTATGTGTTTTATGAATGTTGTTGAATGTGATGTATGGTTTTAAATTTGTTTTTAAAGCCTCGGGCATGTCGAGGAATTTATGGATGAATGTTTGTAATAATTATTCGTCCGGGGGTTGACCGGATAGATTTAATTATTTGTTTAGAAAACATGTACATCCATTCGTTGGATCTAGGATCGAATTACGTAATTTTTTAAATTATATTTTTCGTATTGTGATCGTGTGTTGATGACCGGGAGATCACAAGAGATCAACGAGCCTCGNATAAAAAAAAAAAAAAAAACGGCTTTTTCCGGCGAACTGGCAGGCGGCGACCGGTGGCCGGCGGCGGCGGACTGGTGGCAGCAGCTGGTGGTTCGTTTTTGCCTTGATGATCAAGCAGTACAAGATCAACCAGGATTCTACTGCTTAAAGGAGTTCCAGTTGAACAGAGAAAGAACTGTCACAGTTTCCTTGTTTAAGGAGACTCAATATTTAATGGCCATAATAGTGGATTTATTTATTTAATTAATTAAATTTATTATGCCATTAAATTATTACTAGTACAGAGCCCGTGCGATGCACGGGATGCACAATTTTAAGGCTATTTATCCAGGCTTATAATTATATACATGAATAAAGAAAAATGTACGGGATATATATAGTACGTGACCCGTGCGAAGCACGAGATATATTTATTTGGAGAATATTATAGTATAAGATACAATATTCAATAAAAGATTATAATACGCAAGAAAATTGTACAATGTTCAATAAAAGTTTTATAATATTCAAGTGGAGTCTTAAAGTCTCTTGTACATTAAGACTACTGACAAAATTATATTTTAATCAATGAGTTTCCTTTTCTTATAGCCAAATTACTGTGTACCCCGTGCGATGCATGGGAACAATATTAAATTAACAATATTATAAATAGATATCGAGTTTGAGTCACTCAATGGCGGAAGTGGAAACTACTATTGATCCTATTTAAAAAGAGGAAGAAAAAATAATTATAAATTAAAGAGGAGGATAAACAATACTTAATAATTATAAATTAAAGATTCGGGGTCAAACAATGTAAAATTATTTTGTATAAGGGAATATAAAAAAAGTTGATTACACACTATTTCAAAATTATTATACTTTTTTGTATGGTTAGCTTATAATATTTGTAAAAATATTAGTAGTAGTAATTATGAATTGGTTTCTATTTTATTTTATTTTTTCTTTTTAAAGATAATGGATTTCTAGTAGTAATTATGAATTGGTTTCTATTTTATTTTATTTTTTAAAATCTGCATAAATAAGGGATGAGATTTTTAAAACACGTGAGACGCATGCAATGGGATTTTGTAACAAGAGATAAGCAATAGTATTTTGTAACTCGTGTAGATTTATACTAAAAATAGGAAAAAGAAAAATAAATATTTATTGTCAAACAACGATTTTGATAAATTAAAAAACGGGAAAAAGAGAAACAAATCTTTACACAATTAATGAGCCGATTTTTTTGCCTATTCAGATTTGTCCAACTATTACTATATATAGAATATATTTAATGATTTTGGCGGGAAAATATTTCTAAATGTGTTTAAAGGTTATTCTTTTTATATAATGATAGATTTATGCATGTTAATTAATTATGTTCTTGCATGGGATTAGTTTAGTATTGCTAGATTAATTATGCATGTTAATTAATTATGTAATGCATAGAATTAATTTGGAATTGTGTCAATAAATTATGCATGTAATTTATTATTGCACTGGCATGGATTAATTTAGAATTGCATAAACTATTGAACATGTTAATTAATTATTGCATTGACATAGATTAATTTAGAATTGCATGAATTAATATGCATGTTAATTAATTATTGCATTAACATAGATTAATTTGGAATTGTATAAATAGTTAAAAATCCTCATTAAATTATACTAAGTTTGAGAAGGGATTTTAAATTAAAGTTAATTGTAAAATTCCTAAGGCCTCCATTTCTAATTTGTCGGTAAATCAATTAATTGCGGTTATGGGCTCCCCTTCGGGTGACATTGCTAAAATTAATTGTAGAAAATTACCAGGAAAAATTTCTAAAAGTAGACGGTTAGAGGAAATCTTATGAGAGCGTACGGGCTTCCCCTCGGATGACGTATAATCAAATTTGACGACCTTAGGACCGAGAAATGGGATTCACTTAGAATGCGATTAAATTTATTAACCCCCTTCGGGGTCCCTGAATTCTATTGCATGGCCAAATGGAGACCGACTATTAATTTCGTTCGTCATGAATTTGGTTTTGACTTATGGAAATTAATGGGCCTTAGAAAAGCCCTTCTCTTACAAAATGCGAGTTTGTAGGGCGACCCCCGTAGCATGTATTCTCACAAGGTATAATAGATGTCGGTGGATTTAAGTTAATGTTGTTTTGAGGATATCAATATTAACAGTTAAATTCAAAAGTGTTTAATCTGTAAAATTTATTTGCATGATTCTCAGGATATTCATCATGTCGTTCAATTCGTTGTCTGTCATTCTAAAAGAAAATCAGCTTACTGGTCCTAATTACATTGATTGGAAGAGGAACTTAGACATAGTGTTGACTGCTGAGGGTTATAAGTTTTCTATCACTGATGCTTGCCCGGCGGTGCCGGCGGCTGATGCTCCTGAGCAGGAGAAAGAGGAGTATGCACGGTGGAAGAAGGCTGATGAGATGGCGAAGTGTTACATTCTGGCTTCTATGTCGAATGTTCTTCAACATCAGCATCAGTCTAAGGACACTGCAGCAGATATACTTCTTAATCTCAGGGATCTGTTCGGACATCAGTCTAGGGCTGCTAGGCAAGAGGCTTTGAGTGCTCTGATGAGTACGCGCATGGCCGAGGGCACACCCGTAAGGGAGCACGCTCTCAGGGTTATGGCGCAGCTCAATGAGCTTGAGGTTATGGGAGGTTATATTGACGGGGAAACCCAGGTTGATAT